>JAAGEH010000046.1:434036-456157 GCA_011751065.1 Lasiurus cinereus | reverse complement strand
CCCCCCCCCCCCTCACTGGGCAAAGCCAACTTGCATGTCAGGAGCACCCCTATGGAGAGGCCCACATGGCAAGAAACTGTTAAGACGTTGTATGAGCAGCCATGTGAACGAGCATGGAAGTGTATCCTCCAGGCCCATCCAAGTCTTCAGATACCAGCTTGACTGCAGCCCCATGAGAGATGCTGAGCTGACACTGCCCAGCTAAGCTGCTGCTGGATTCCTGATCCACTGGAACTATGTCAACACACCCACATACTTGTTGTGTTAGGCCACTATCATTGAGCTCTGTCCCATTCTGGGCCAGCTCCAACTCTGTGCTCCAGTCTTCAGCTCAGGCTGTGCTTTGTCACAGCTCAGCAGAACTAGGACATCTGGTGGCAATGCTCTTCCTGGGACCAAATCTACCCCCACTCTTTCAAATTTAAAGAGGTGAAAACCTCTCTCGGTAATTTCATTGGCCTCTGCCACTGCTTGGGGTTTGCAGGAGTAGCCAGAGAGTCTCCTGGGTGTGGATACGCCGAACAGGACCATTCCACTGAATACAGTACCAGCTTGGGTCTCCAGCCTGCCGATTGGATGCGACTGGCAGTCTTCCATGTGGTTTGTGAAAGCCCCAGCTGAAAAGAAGTCTGCAAAGGAATGGAATCTCCCAACTCCCTGTGGTAGTGGATGCGCAAACAGGAGATGCTCATCCGGAGACCTTTCGGTGGCTTCTGTGGTTGAGAGAAGGGTCTGAATCAGGAATCGTGAAACTGCCCAGGACGTTATGGTGAAATCTGCCGCTGACAAAGCGCCGATGAACTCACTGTTTGTACTTGGCCACTGCTGAGAGCCGATGATGTTCTCAAAGTGGCTGGACTGGGTCAGGGCTGGTCATGCATTGGGAGGCTGGGAAAAGACCCCAGATGGGAAACCACCCCAGATGGGAAACCACAGTGCACCATGGGAGAGAGAGGAGAGCACTTGGTTGGGTACCATAGGCACTTTGCCTTCCTGGCAGGCACAGTTGTCTTGTCCCAGTGTTCTCGCCTCGGTGAGTGGCAGGACCACCCACTCTGCTTTCTAAGGTGACAAGAGAGGATTGTACGGGAGCACCCACATATCTCCATCCCCTTCTCCTTCATCCTGTGCCTTCAGGTACCTTCGGGTAGGCCTTTCTGTTTAGGAACTGTCTCAGTTTTGGAAGGTGAAAGCTCTGTGGATCGGTGGTGGTGGTAGTTAACGGCAAGTTAACCAATGTATGACCAGCCCTGACCCAGTCCGGCCACTTTGAGAACATCATCGGCTCTCAGCTGTGGCCAAGTTAACAGCAGCCGAGACGCTCGATTGGTCACCGGGCAGGGTGGCCAGGAGAGCCGGTTCCTGAGTCCCCGCACGCAATGCCGTGCGGTGGCTGGCGCTGGCTGCGTGGCCGGTGGGCAGCAGGGCAGCCCATGCCCCAAGGCCATGCGCTGCTCCTGACCAGCATGCTGGGTTGTGGCATCCTCATGGCAGCTGGGCACGGCCGCACCAGTCCTGGGAGATCCGCACCCGGCCGGTCAGAAGTTCCATCCTCTGCGCCCAGTGAGCACTTTTGCCGAGACCCCAGTATGGGCCCCTTCCTACACTACTGGCACCTCTGGCTGGACCGCCTGCTCCCTGGTCTGGCCTCCGTGGACTTGCAAACGCCCTCAGGAAGGTCCTTGTTGACCAGCTGGTGGCCTCTCCCAGGCTGGGTGCCCGGTACTTCTTGGGTATGGGCGGCCCAGAGGGCTAGTCCCTGGAAGAGAGCTGCCAGGAGCTTCGGGACAAGTTCTGGGAATTCTACAAGGCCGCTTGTGCGTGCGGCCTGATGCGCAGCTGGTGAACCTCCTCTTTGTGCCACCTCCCCTCCCCCCCAGTTCCGAGCCACCTACACCAATGGCCTGACACTGGGTGGGGACACATACCTTTCCACCCTGAAGTACCGGGTGAATGCAGTGAGCAGACCAGGCACCCAGGAAACTTCTCAGAGGCCACACAGGTGAGCCCCAAGTGGCAGTACAGCTCCCCTTCAGGCTGAGGGCCTCCTGTGCCCTTGACAATCCGCACCCCATGGTTGGCAGGCGGGAAGCTGATCACCCCAGCAGGGTGAAGACCAGACCTCTCTCAGGACCTTAGCCAGGTCGCTGCCTCATCTTTACAGGGAGGCTGACTCCACCCCCCGGACAAGTGGAGGGTTTGGTGAGGAGCCTGAGGGCAGGGATGGGGCATGTGACCAGACCCTATGTGTGGACAGATCGCAGGCCCTGACCTCACAGCATGCGTGGCCTGATGCGGACTGAGTTGCCCTACCTTCTCAACTAGATGCCAGATGAGGCAAAACTGATTCCAGCTGACCATCCACCTGGATGGGAAGGGGGATGGGCCCAAAGCAGGGCACGGTCCTGGGCTGAATTCCAGCCCCACCCCCACTCCTGGGCATCTGGCTGGGCTGCCCCTTCCAAGCCCACTACCAGGCCTTAGTCTTTCCATCTGGAACATAACCATGAAGAGGACAGTCCCCCCTTCTCCCGCCCAGGTCTTCTCACTGGGAGCCTCTAAGATGTCCCACCTTTAGCACTGGGCCCCAGCCACCCAACCAGTCCCAAGCCCTCAAAACGAACTGGTTTGGCTCAGTGGATAGAGCGTCGGTCTGCGGACTGAAGGGTCCCAGGTTTGATTCCGGTCAAGGGCATGTACCTTGGTTGCGGGCACATCCCCAGTAGGGGGCATGCAGGAGGCAGCTGATCGATGTCTCTCATCGATGTTTCTAACTCTCTATCCCTCTCCCTTCCTCTCTGTAAAAAATTAATAAAATACTAAAAAAAAAAAAACTCAACATTAAAAAAATAATAAATAAAATATATATTAAAAACAACAACAAAGTGAATATCCTTAATACCACTGAACTGTAGTATACTTAAAAATGGTTAAAATGTTAAATTTATTTTATATATATTTTATCACAATTTAAAAAACATTTTAAAAATTAACAGGAAAAGACAGGACACTTCGGTTTAGTACGCTACCAGCCCACCAAACTGGGACCCACCTCTGTATATATGGTACATTTTAATAAAGTATTGTTCAATGATTTTTTTCAAGGGACTATTACTTTTTTAAAAATAACAACCTTCAAATGTCAGCCCTGCGGTACACTCTTCCTAACTACCTCTTAGACAGTGGCGCTCAAATAGATCAGTGGTTCTCAAAATTTAGTGTGAATAAGAATCACCTGAGAAACTCATTGCACTACACCTTCCTAGGTCTCCCTCCCTGAGATTATGGTTTGGAAGTTCCAGGATGAGGCCTGGAGTCTACATTGCTAACCAGTCTGATCTGATTCAGATAGTCTGTGCTCAGCCAGAAGGGTCCTACCGTGGTACAGCCACAGCTCCTTGGATGTACCTAATTCCAGCCTTCGCCTGTCCTGTTGCTTCGGCTCCTTACCTGGAGAAGGGTCTCACCCCAGGTGCTTGAGGTCCTCCACACCCAGCATCGTGCCTGGCACATAACAGATACTCCATGTATATGCTTATTGAATGCATCGCTGTCTCTTGAGCTATGTTTGCCATGGCCAACAATCAAAAGAGACTCATAGAACATAGAAAAAGCTACTCTAAAAATGAGGGCACTGACTGTGTGTGTGGGAAAAGCCATAGACATACAGGTAGCCCCAATCCTCTCCTGGATGGCCTTTAGGGGGTGCTGGAGACATTTTCAGACCCTGCACAGGGTTAGGGTAGGTGGTGATTGGGAGGGTCCTGGAGAAGAAAGTAACATTTATCCGGAGAAATAACCAAAGTCCCCAAACGTCAAAGGAGAGAAAGGGGGAGGCGGACATGGACCATTTAATTCCAGAAAGGGCCCCGGAAAGGTCCCCTGGCTTTTCTGAATGCTTCAAACTAGCGACCTCAGGAAAAAAAAAAAAAAAAAGCCTCCCTGGCAGAGAGAGAGGCAGGAAAGCAAGCGCAGGCGGTGCCTCCAAGCCGGGGGTCTGCCAGCACCTGGGGCCGGCCTCTCCAGCAAGCACAGGGGCTTTTTGTGAGGAACAGGAACAGGGACTAATCCTGGCTGGCAGGGCACTCCCCGAGGAAGTGGGAGGCTTGCCTGTTAGTCGCCCTCACTTCCCATATGCCGGTGTGTTTGTTGGCATCGCGCGCCTGTTAATTAAAGGAAGTGTGTGTGCCTTTGGCGGTGGTCCCCTGGCCCCAACCGTCATTCTTTCCAGGGTCTCCCCCGCCCTGCCGCCACCAGTGGAATCAATTAGGCTCCCTCCCAAAAGTCGGGCTGCATTGGTTTCCCCGCCCGGAGGTGAGACAACCCCCCGCCGCTGCAGCTCGGGGCTCACATGTCAGCCCCCTGTTCCTCCCTGCGACCGTGGCTTGGCAGCTCCGGGGCCTGCTTCGAGGGGGAAATCTGCTAAAATGAATAGAAAACTAACTCTTTGGGAGCGGTCCACCAGCCGAGAGACCCGGGGAGCCTTGTGTCATGGGCTGGGCCTTTCAGAGCCCGTCCCCAACCACCCTGTGGGATGTTTTAACTTTATTTGAGCTTGGCCTTATAAACAAATTTTTATGAAGCCAGAGGAAAGGTGCCCCAAGCAGAGGTGAGCCGGCTTCCCTAGGAGTCAGTAAAAGTTACACCTGAGGTCTAACGGTCTTCATTAAAATGCCACCAGGGAGTTTCCAATCGTCCTCCACCCACAGGCCCAGGAGGAGAGCAGACCCTCACTCCCGGGTGGGGCCGCCAGGCTGCGTCAGATGGGCTCTGGGGGTGCTGGAGTGGAAGGAACCCCCACAAACACTCAGTCTGTCTTCAGGTCCCAAGCCCCATCACGGGAAGGCTGGCCCCGCACTAAGCTGCCTGGAGCCTGCAGAGGCTGCCTCCAGGGCGCTCAGCTGTGGCCGCCAGGAGCCCCATCCCCTTCCCTCTTCCAGGCCCTGCTTCAACGTGAGCTAACATTCATAAAGTACTGTAATATGAATTACAGAATATATACACACACACACACACCACACACACACATACACACACCACACACACACACACACATACACACACCACACACCACACACACACACACATACACACACCACACACCACATACACACACCACACACCACATACACACATCACATACACACACACATACACACACCACACACACACACACACACACACCACACAGCACACACACACCACACCACACACACACTACACACACACCACACACACACATACACACACCATACACACACACACAGCACACAGCACACATACTACACACACACATACACACACACCACACAGCACACACACACACACCACACACACTACACACACACACACCACACACACCACACACACCAAACACACACACACACCAAACACACACACACACCACACACACCACACACACCAAACACACATACACACACATACACACACACCACACACACACCAAACACACACACATACACACACACCAAACACACATACACACACACCACACACACCAAATACACACACATACACACACAACCCCCACACACATACCACACACTTACACATGCACACCACACACACATATACACACCACACACACACACCACACACCACACACACACCACATACACACACACACCACACACACACACATACACACACACACACACCACACAGACCACACACTTGCACACACACACCACACACACACATATACACACCACACACACACATATACACACCACACACACACACACACACACCACACACACACACACCACACACACACACAGCTTCACAATGAGACTGGGATGGTTACCACCAATTTGCAGACAAGGCGGTTACGGCAGAGAGAGGAAGGACAGCCAGGATTCAGGGTCTAGTTTTTGGATTCCAGGCCCAGTGTTCTTTCTGCTAAACCACATTGTTTGCTGGGCTTCCTGCTCTAATTAACTCATTTACATCAAGTTGTTTGGGACTTGGTGTGCTTTAATTTCCAGGAGTATACGGATTTTACGAGTGCATTCCAAATTCCCCCCTTTCCCTTCTCCAGCCACCTTAACGCAGATGGGAGGGCTAATAACAGTTAGTAATGAAATAGCAGATGTCATTGGGGGATATTATGGAGGAAAGGTCACCCCTAAAATTATGCCACATAAGTTACTTTGAGTAACTCCAGCCTGAAATGGGAAGGGGGAAAAATGTAGAAAACCAGCCCGAGGTGGTTTTAGGCTCCCACGATGCTTATTAAGTGGCAAGATTCGACTCTTTCCTTTGATTGGTCTTTGCCGCCCCGGCTCAAAGTCAGCTAAAAAATTAATTAAGTAAGCATGTGCGTATGAGAGAAAATGGCGTGTAAGGGGCACCTCTATCATTACCAACTGTGCAGGAAATGTAGAAACGGGGGGGGCGGGGGGCGGCCCCCGAAGTCACAGGCTAGCAATTCTTTCCAGTGGTGTGATTCTACATCTTGGCACGGGCCCGTGGGTAAATAAGTGACGAGGCTCTCTGTCCCGGGGCTGGGTCAGATTTCTGGAAGTGAGGTACACCGCAGGACTGCTGAAACAACGGGGTCGGCCGGGACCACGCGCTCCTGGCCAGCAGAACTTGAGAGCCATGGAAGGAAAACAGTGTGCAGCCCGTCCTGGCTCAAGACCTTCCTCCCCGGAGCCTGTGGGACTGGGCTCCGCTTCGCAGGAGTGGGGGAACCACCGGCATGCCGCTGTGAGGTCTGCCACTGGATAATGAGGTTGGGTGGAGCGCTCAGGGCAACCGGAGGAAACCTGGCTGGGAAACTGGAGCCCCGTCTGCCAGCCGGGCCTCAAATGCAGCCATTGTGCCGAGGACCAAGTGAAGAAGGCCGCGTCCGTCCTGTTAGCATCAAGGACCACACTGTTCCCCGGGCCGAGCCCAGCCCCAGGCCCCCACGGCTTGGATGCATTTCCTTTGACTGCCAGGGAAGACGAGGAAGAAGAGGGCAGGCCTTCCCCGGCAGGTTTGCAGCATCTGACCCAAACGCTGGACCTTGGGAAGAGAGGTGGAGGCTGGAAGCGGAATCAGCCCAGAAAGAGCCTCTTGTATCGAGTAGTTCCAAGTTCCAGCAAAAGCTCCCAGCATCAAGTGTCTCTGAGAGGACTTTGCTGTACGCGATTCAGAGCCACGTAGATTAGGTTTCCCTTAAAATACACATAAATTTGAAAATTAGAGGGGAAAGTGCCTCAGACAAGACATGTTTGGATGGCTGTCAAGCGCAGGGCCTTTGGAGAGCAGCGTGGAGGCCAGGATGTGGCTTTTTAGGACTTCCCCTGGTCTCCGCCACTTCCATGTGTGTCTGTGCCACACCGGGGCCTGCGCTCCGTTCTCATGGTCTCCGCTCTGCGCCCGCTTCTTGTTGCAGGGGCTTTCGATGCCCAATTATCAGTTGTTGCCTTGTTTTCAGCGATGAACTGAGCTCCTCTTTCAGAGTTCCAGAAGTCTCCCTACACTGAATCCAGCGAAACTCAAGAGCCCTGGCCTCACATGTCCGTCTCGTGATCCAACACTATAAAATGTCAGAGCTAAGAGGGACATTAAAGATCATTAAATCCAGCCCTAGAGACAAGAACATTCAGTCTCAGAAAGCAACTCCGTTCTTTCAAAACCTCCGGGAAGAGAACCTTATGTCCCTCTTACCAAAATTCTAAATTGGCTTTCCAAAGCTTGTTAGCTCCATTCTCATCTCTCCTCCGTGGCCCTTATGTCTGTCTGCCCCGAGGTTCATCATGCTCGCTCACATCATGCTCGCCTGTCCTCTCCCACCAGCCCATTTCACCCAATGCATCTCTGCCTTTCCCTCCTCTTCTCCTGACCCCCTACCCCACCCCCACAAGAGCCTTCTCTCTTTTCACTTCTGATTCCCACATACCCTGGCTTCCCTCTGGAATCAATTTCCTTCTTGAAGCACATCCTTTAGTAGTTCTTTCAGTAAGGATTTGTGAGTGGTAATAATAATAATAATAATAATAATAATAATAATAATAATATCCCAGTTTTCCCTTGAAAAGTACCTTTATTTCACCCTCAACGTGAAATGGCAATTTATCTGGGCGTTGAATTTTAGGTTGACAGTTATTTTCCCTCAGCATATTGAAGACATTTCTCTTTCTCTTCTGAACTCTTTTTGTTGCTACTGAAAACGATCATTGTTATGAGTCTCATTATTGTCCCTTTGTGGAAAATCTGTCTTTCCTTTCTGGTTGCTTTAAGATTTTTCTCTCTGTCTCTTATGTTCTGCAGTTCAGTATAATGTGTCTAGGTATGGATTTATTTTTATTTATCTTCCATGTGATTCTTTTAACAGTGGTTTGAATCTGTTACCAACATGGGATAATACCCGTTGATAACAGTAGTCACCACGTACATTATACGTCTCATAGGTCTGGTTTGAATCTGTTACCAACACGGGATAATTCTCATTAATAACGGTAATGGCCACATATAGGTTTCATAGGTGCTGTGCTTCACATTTGTTATCTCACTTAATTCTCACAACACAGTCCCAGCACCATTTTACAACCAAGGAAACTATGCCACCAAGAGAATAAATTGTTTGCCCAAGATAAGACAGTAATTGGCAAGGACATTTTTTTGAACCTAGATATTATGTTTGGAATATTGTTTCTTCTTTTTAAGGTCTTCTTCTGGTACTCCTATGAGACATCTGTTGACTCTTCATCCTCATCTTTTAATCTTTCATTTACACATTTTATCCTTTGTTTCTCAAGGGGGCATTTTGGAATATTTCCTCAGATCTCTCTTCCATTTCACGAATTCTTCTGTGTGTCTGTCCCTTGCACTTTTAGTTCCAGAAACCAAATTTTCAATTTCTAGATGTTCCTTCTGGTTTATTTTTGGACTTCCTTTTTTTTTTTTTAAATCATGTCTTGTACTAGTCTTAGGTATGTCCTTTTTTGATTTTTAAAATCCTTAAAACGTTAATTTTATAGTCCCCTATTAGAGTTTATAAAATATAACAGTTTACCTATTACTTGAAGTTTTGAGGAGTTTAATCCAGTTGCTTATTTTGACTGTTGACTCTGGTACATGGTAGATATTTTCTCTCTGTTTTTGTATTTTTTTATTTTTTATTTTTATTTTTTTTTTGTAAGCAGAGCTTTATTTTTCCCATGGGAATTGCCTCTGGCCTGGAGTGTTGGAGTTTAATTTCCGAGTGGTTTTATATTTGTTTCTGCCAGGTATCCTAGGGGTCTCCCTGGCTAAAGACCAGTTTTATGTTAATTTTTTGGCTTGGGGTTTCCTTCTGAGGTAGGGAGTAGCTAGTTGGACCCTAAACATGTGCCAGGCACATGACTGGGGTTTTGATTTGCGTAGAGGGGACTATTTTTCCTCACGTAGAATCAGTGCAGAGATGGTTCTTGGTGTCTTTCTGGGTTGATGTTGGGCTTTTCTTAGAGCATCTGGGCTTTGTGTAGGGGACGCAGTTCCAACCCCTCATGTCACCCAGGCTTGAATCCTCCTCTCCTGCCTTGGCATTGGTGCTAACATCCAAGCCCTTAGCCATTCCTGGATCACATCATCTCCCTACGGCCATAGGCATCTGATGTTTGGACCCTCGGCTTCCTCTCTATTTTAGCATCTGGATATTTCCTTTTCTATCTTTCAAGCTCATCCATGCTTTATTTACTTAATTTTATTTTATTTGTAAAATTGTGGTGAAATGCAAATCACATACAATTTACCATCTTAGCCATGTTTTAAGGGTACCACATACAGCTAAACTCTTTTCCCCTTAGGCAATATAGCTCCTCATTCCCTCACTCCCCACAAGTCCAAGCCACCACTATTTGACTTTCTGTCCCAGTGAATTTGCCTTGTGTAAGTGAAGTCATACAATATTTGTCCTTTTGCTCCTGGCTTCTTTCACGTATCATAATGTCTTCACGTTTCATCCAGATTGTAGCCTGTGCTATAACTTTCTTCCTTTTTAAAGCTGAATAATATTCGCGTATATGCATATACACTATTTGTTTATTCATTCATCCATCAATGGACACTTGCGTTGCCTCCACCTTTTCACCATTGTGCATAATAAGGCTATGAATATGGGCGTGCAGATGTCTCCTTAAGATTCTGCTTTCAATTCTTTTGGGTGTGCACTTTTTAAGGGTTCGGGACCCTTTTTGGCTCACCTCAGCTAAGCTTAAGTACTTAAGACCATTTCTCTGGCCAAAAGAAGCAGAGTCATCTTTTGGTACTAAGTACATGCCTGGGCCTATCTGGTGAAGATAGGCCCAGGCATGTACTTAGTACCTATTGAAGTCATCCACTTGGTTTGGAAATGAGAAATGATTGCCTTTGGAGTCTGGGGGCACCATCTTGAGGACAGTCCAGCAGCACCCTGTGATGATGAGGTACAACCCTGCCACAAACCCCGATTCATGTCTTAGGTCTTTCCACGGACCTAATCATATCCTTTCACCTCTCGTCTCTAGCTTTCCTATTTCTTTCATCTTGCAAGCTGGAACTGAAGCAAGCTCTAGCAGTTGGTGCACAGGGAAGGAAAGAACCAGAAAGTGGATAACTCAGAGGACCCTCGTCTCTCTCGGACTGACTTGGAGTTTGCACTGGGCAAACCTGAGCATGCCATGGCCCTGCCATCCTTGGGCCCAAGGAGGGCACTCCAGGCCAAAAGGTGGGCTCCTAGCTCCTTATTCAGAACCAATAATGAAGAAAGGAGCTGCCATATTTGTCTTTCTTGCAGCCAACATCCTACCCTCTGCCTTTATACATTTATACTCTGTCTTCCGTGTTGACTCCTGGACTTCTTTCCTCTAATGCAGTGGTTCTCAACCTTTCTAATGCCTCGACCGTTTAATACAACTCCTCATGTTGTGGTGACCCCCAACCATAAAATTATTTTCGTTGCTACTTCATAACTGTGATTTTGCTACTGTTATGAACTGTAATGTAAATATCTGATATGCAGGATGTATTTTCATTGTTACAAATTGAACATAATTAAAGCATAGTGATTAATCACAAAAACAATATGTAATTATATATTGTGAAATATTGCTTTCTAATTACAAATAAATGAAATTTTGTCTTGAATCGTGGTGTAGCATGGGCTACAGTCTTCATATAACAACAGTAAAATACATTGCTACATTTTGCTACATCAAGGAGCGGTGTGTTGGAAATAGGTGTTTTCCAATAGTCTTAGGCGACCCCTGTGAAAGGGTCGTTTGACTCACAGGTCAAAGGGGTCGCGACCCACAGGTTGAGAACCACTGCTCTAATGGTTTCATATCCACTTCTTTTCTCAGATGCTTAATATTATTCCTCGAGAACTAACACTGCTCACTTCATCCTTCCCACAATTTACTACAACTCATGCCCCAAACTTGCCACGCCCTTTTCTGTTCCCCTTTTGCATATTTTCTTGGCCTTGAATTCTCTATCCAACCTCTATTGCATTTCACATCAGATCCTTGAGAACATGCATCAACTGTATCTCCTAAAACACATCAAATTAGCATCACTCATCTCTTGGTGGGGAGTTATGGTGAAATTTTACTTTCTATGTATCATGTTTTGTTTGAATTTTCTTGAAACAATATGTTGCTGTTGTGCTTAAAAACAATAAAGGTAGTTTTCTACCTTCTCTCTGAAAACTTCACTGCCTTCCCTCTCCAGATGGAATTAATTATGCCCTCTAAGATCTTTCAGGGCATATGTTCATATGCTATATTATTTTCAAAAATGATTACAGAAAACTGTTTTTGGAGGGGGCATTCTATGTGCCAGTTATATGTGTCTTTTCAGCCAAGTTGTAAGCAATTTAAAGACAGGAACTGCGTTTATCTAGCTTGGCACCTCCAGCACCTAGCATAATATCTAGGAGGCACCTAAAAAATATTAGTGAACTGGATCTAAGTTGGCCAAGTTCTATTAACTAATTAGTGGCAAAATATAGACTGAAATCCAAGTCTTTTGATTCCCATGACAGTATTTTTCCCATTTCGCTGTATGGGTTGCTTCCACCAATTACACGGTTACAACTTGTGCAGGAAATGATGCAGGAAAGAGCGTCTTCCTCATTTGTTAAACGAGAGAATTTTCCTGCGGATCTACTCCGTCTTTATGAGGACCAAAAGGGGCAATGTTCGTGAATTATATATTGTGAAATATTGCTTTCTAATTACAAATAAATGAAATTTTTTAATTCTCTTGGCAAAACGAGAAGTTGCATGTGGAGGAAAGGGATTATTATTGATCTATAGAGGTCACTGCACAGTTTTCGTCTTTAACAAGTGGGTTATAAATTAAAACAAAAATGTTTCTGTATTATTCTAAAGCCATAAGAAACTTCCTTGTTATTCTCTGACCTCAAGGTCACTTAGTAATGCATGAGAGGCTTCCTGTGTAGTTAGAAAGAGACAGTGTCTTTCTAGGTTTGGGTATTATTTTTTTTTTGCCCATATGTTATGCTGGTAACATCTCTCCTCTGTCTCTTGGAGATAACCCTCTATTCTCTTTACCCAGGTGTGTAACAGGGTGAGTCCCAGCGGTGGCTTTACAACTAGGCGGCAGAGCCAGACATTGGCCTCCCCGCTGTGTGGTTTCCAAAGTCCTCGATCAGATATTGTACTCTAGAGACAACAGAATGCTTCACACAAGGGATGTTTTGAAAAGAGGAGACCTTAGAAATTTAAAGTAAGCTAAGGAGAGATGAAAAATCTAATAGGAGCGTTGGAAGATAGAGATGAAGAAATCTCCCAGAAAGTAGAACAAAAAGAAAAAGAATGTAAAATGTAATGTACAGCAGGGGAACTATAACAAAAATTTTTGGAGACTAGAGTCAGTGGAAAGAGGCAATTATTAATGAAATAATTCCATTTCTCACTCGAGCGCTTGCCTTTCTTGATTGAAAGGGCTCACTGAGTAGCTAGCTATACCAAGTACATCATCGTGAAATTGCAGAACATTGGCATCAACAAGCTTTCAAAGAAAGAGAAGAAAAAGTTTGATGTAAATTATCAAGACATCCAAATGACTTTGGGTTTCTCCAAAGCAACCCAGAAAGTAAGAAGACAATAAAGTAATGCCTTCAACATTCTGAGGGAAAATTCTGCCTCCAGGCAAACTCCAGGAGAAACCAATGAATTTTCAGACAGCCAAGATCTCAAAAACCTTACTCCATGTACTCTTCTCACAGAGGCTGCTGGAGGACAGACTCCCTAAAAACAAAGAAGAAAACCAAAAAAGAAGACGAGGCACCCGACACAAGAAAAGTGGGACTCTTCAGGCTGAGGTGAGGGGTTCACCCTGCAGCAGCTAGACAAGGCCAGTCCAGAGTGCAGGTCCCAAGGCAGGGCGAGTGACTTCCTCAACAGATGTCAACTGTGAGGAGAACAACTTGGAAAGAGTTTGGGGTTGATTGGTGATAAATACAGAGAAAACTAAGCAAAAAGAGAAGATTGTCAAATATGAATATCGATGTAACCCAACTGCAACAGTGTTGCGATGATGTGGGGACTGGGAAGTGTGAGTTGGAAGGTATGGATGGTGATATAAAAGAGTTAAATCTCATTTTCCGTGATGGGAAGTCAATAAATGATTAAAGCAAAAAAAAAAAATACAAAAACCAATAAATAGCAATGTAGCCTGGCTGGCATGGCTTGGTGGTTGATCCTATGAACCAGGAGGTCATGGTTCAATTCCTAATCAGGGCACATGCTAGGGTGGTGGCTCAGTCCCCATGTGGGGCGTGCAAGAGGCAGCTGATCAATGATTCTCTCTCTCATCATTGATGTTTCTATCTCTCTCTCCCTCTCCCATCCTCTCTGAAATCAGTAAAACTATATATTAAAACAAAAAGAGGTAGCAATGTAATTTAGAAATAGGAGGATAAATATCATAGGAATCAATTCAGATAGTTGAACAACTTACTGTTTCTGAGAAATGAGAAACAAGAGGAGTTAGGCGGGGATATTGCCATTTGATTTGGTCTGCTCTGGTTTAAATATGTCTTGTAGAATTATCTCCCTCAACTCATTGGCTTACATTCCTCCTGTGACACCTGGGGCTCTTCAGACACCCCAGCACCCTGGGCCATACCTCTCATGGGGTTGTACTTAGCTGGGCTGACGTGAGTTTAGGCTTCGAATTTTAAAAACATTTCCCCAGGTAAGTCTTACTTTCAGCCACGTTTGAGAACCACTGGGGGGGGGGGGGGGGGGGAAGGTGCATGTGTGACTTTGATAAAAATTAAAACTGACTTTAAAAGAGATTAATATACAAATAAAGCCCCTAGGATAGTTCTGGGTACTCTATTCCTAAATATTAAATATTCCCAATGGGAATCAGGCAGAGTTTCAAAAAAGGGTGGCCTGAGATGCTCCAGGCAAGCAGGCCTCACTGGAAACCTTCAGAATTTGATTCTCACTGCCCTCCCTCCCAAACACACCTCATCGCTAACCTGGAATTCCTTTAACAGAGGAGAGAGCCTTTCACTGGGGTTATGGCTAAAACAGAATACCTGGGAGCTTCCAGAGGATTAACTTTACACGGAGGTGTGAATGGCATGCATCTGATCCTTCATTGGAAGGGTCAAAGGGCAGAGGTCATGAGAGTAATAAGAGCCTGAGATGGAGATAAAGGGGGAGGAGAAGACTGACGTGGGGGAGGATAAGAAAGAGGCAGCCGAGACAAAGAAAGCAAAACCTCACTACTTTTATCTAAGTCTGGACAAATAGCCTCTTCCTCTGCTCTCTTAGGAAACGCTTTATGAAGCCAATTCGTGTCTGCACGTTAATTAATGACCCCAGCTGGTGGCTTTCCGAAGGGAGAGTCCCTGCCCCCTCTTCTCTTCTCTGGTCCCTGGGTCAAGGAAAACTGTGTTCTACCCCCCGAAGGAGGGCGACTGCCTGCCGCTTTGGGTCACCTTAGAAGAATGGCGTTATTATCCCGTCGTCAGCACTATCTTCCCTGACACATCTACAGGTGTACCCTTTCTTACTGTGCCTCCCCAGGTTTCTTTTTCCCTCCGCTGTTGGCCTGTGGATACAGGAGCCCTCCTGTTATTCACCAGGCGGTGTATTGTTACCCGCTTTGATTTGCTGCTGTTTGAACCAGATGCTGTCTTGTAGCATTTAATCCCTTGAAAGGTTGAAAGATGCAATTTATGTGAATGATGGCTCTTTATAAGAAGGCAAAGTCATATTGTACTTCATGCTTATCTCGAGCAGATTTCCCTGTCTCCACTCCCACCCTAACTAAGAGATTAGTGAATTGAGAAGTACATTTTGGTGGCTTTAAACGGACGGTCTCCTGGGAAATGCCAGCTCATTCCAGTGATCACTTCGGAGTCTGGAGTGTTCAGTTGCTGGTCTCTCCTGTCTGCACTGAGACACCTCAACTCTATCCTGCGTCATAAATCTGGGGAGCCTGAAACCTCTCCATGGAGGAAGGGCACTCTTTCTTGTGGCATTTTAAAGGTCTGGGAAGGAACAGTTTGGAGGGGTTCCTTTTATTTTATTATTTTAATACTAGAGGCCTGGTTCACAAAGTTCGTGCACTCTGGGGGATTCACTCAGCCCTGCCTGCCCCTCGGGGGATGTCCAACTGCCAGCTCCCCTTGAACCTGGCTTCTGGCTGAGTGGCACACCCCCTGTGGGAGCACACTGACAACCAGGTGGTAGCTCCTGTATTGAGCATCTGCCCCCTGGTGGTCAGTGCATGTATAGTGACTGGTCATTCGCCATTCAGTTGATTTGTATATTAGCTTTTTATTATATAGGACTAGAGATCCAGTGCACAAAATTCATGCACAGGAAGGGGGAAGTCCCTTCAGCCCAGCCTGCACCCTCTCCAATTCAGGGCCCCTTTGGGGATGTCTGACTGCCAGTTTAGGTGCGCCTGCTGATCAGTCCTTTGGTCGTCCCTCACTAACCCCCCTGCCTGCCTGGCTATCCCATGCAGCTGCCGTGTGGTTGTTACTGTTACTGTTCAGTTGTCCCATCTGGTCGTGAGGGCCCTGGCTTCTTATATATATTAGGATATTTTTATTGATTTCAGGGAGGAAGGGAGAAGGAGAGACAGAGCAAAAGAAACATCAATGATGAGAGAAATCATTGATTAGCTGCTTCCTGCACGCCTCCTACTGGAATTGATCCTGCAACCTGATAGGGCATGGAGAGGGTCCTTTTAAACTAAATTTCTGTGTATTAAATCTTCTGTATATTTTGAACCATTTCCCCCCTTTGACTTGTATTAAAATTTTGAGACATATTGGGATGGATGTAATAAACAAAATCACTCTTCCAATTATTCAATTAGCATTTTTAAAGCCTACAAGGAAAAGAAAATAAGAAAAACAGGACCCAGTCAGATGAATGAACCCGAGAAGTCCAGCTTACAGCTTGCCTGCCATAGAAGGGGAACCCCAGATCAGCTAGAGACAATTGTCTTTATTGAACCTTACAGATCTACAATGAGAAGTCAGATATAATACTATACAGACATGAGGTCATGTAAGTAACCACCATTAGAGAAAAGCACATCTTACACAAATAAATCCAATCGGGGGCAAAAGCACTTTAAACAGTACCTGGCATATAGGAAATGCTCAATAAACATCTTTAGTACATGACTATCATATAAAAATAACCACTACCCTAGCTGGTTTGGCTCAGTGGATAGAGCGTCAGCCTGTGGACTAAAGGGTCCTGGGTTTGATTTCGATCAAGGGCACATGCCTGGGTTGTGGGCTTGATCCACAGTGTGAGACATGCAGGAGGCAGCCAATCAATGATTCTCTCTCATCATTGATGTTTCTATCTCTTTCTCTCTGAAATCAATAAAAATATTTAAAATAATAATAATTAAAAACTTAAAAATAAAAATAACCACAGACCCTCGTCCAGGAAAATGTTGGATTATGTCCATCCCCCCCCCACCACCACCACCAGTTCCCACCCCATGCAGTTTCTGAGGAAACCAGGCCCCTGGTTTGGGGAGGGAGAGAGGCAGTCTAGGGAAAAGGAGCAGCCACTGGCAGTGGGTGTTTGGAGGCTGGGAAGTTTCTTGGAGGATGGACCTTTAACCTGTGTCCTGAAAGATGAGTAGGTGTTCACCAGAAGAGCCCAAGGAGAGGATTTCTCCAGGCAGAGGGGGTGTGGACACAGCTAGGGAAGAGGAGTGGAAGGAAAGGGTCTGCTGCAGGGAAGAGGACAAAGGATGAAACTGGAAGGTCAGCAGCAGATACTGGGGAGTCTTAAGCGCAGCTTTAGAAGTTTGGACTTTACTCAGTGGAGCTCTGGAAGGGAGGCCAGCAGAGGGTGTGTTTGGTATGTGTGGATTATGTTAAGTCACCACAAACACTGAGGCTATCTAGAGGTTAAGGGACAATATGGGAAAGGACTAGAGATTAGACGAACAAGTTGAATAAGAGAATCTTGATCAAAGGAACCCAATCATCTAGGGACTAGGCCAATAGCAAAGATAAAGGCGGAAGAAGTTCAGGAAGAGGAAATCTCCCAGGAAGGGAAGGGTTAGGTGTGATAAGAGTGGAAACTATTGAATGTTATTTCCTCCGTAGAGGAGATAGGGAGAGATCCTCCTACACAGCGTTTATCAAAGTGCGGTGGGTCCCACAGATCCCCTGGGGTAAGCGGGGAGAGGGGGAGGAGCAAGCCTGGTAAAAATGCAGACCCCTGGCCCTGCCCCAGGCCTGAGCATTAGTGTGTACAACTCATTCCGTGGATGATTCTCAAGCATGTCCACTAGTGTACCACCCACTTACGTTGGGTGGACAAATGGGGAGGGGGTGGGTGTGAGGAGAGAACACATATCACAAGCAGGGGTGACCTCCCCTCCCCCCACCCAGTGAGAAGCAACCTGGAATATAGAGCCAGGACCCTGTCTGACCCGGGTAGAGGTGGGCTCCAGGTGTCTGCATCCCAACCAGTTCTCACTCCATTAGGGCATAGCTCTGTGCTCTCCTGAGAGCTAGTGAGCCAAGAGAAAACCTGGAGGGGTTGGGTTTGGTCATCGCACCATTCCTGACTGGCCAGGAGCAAATCACTTGACCTCTCAGAACTCCAAGCTAAAAAATTTAAAAGAGAATGAAAGGAGTCTGCCCAAAGCTCCTCCATCTGGCCGTGGAGGGGGTGGTTGAGGGGAGGGAAGGACTGCAGCTGAGTTGGTGGTGAGCCAGAGAGAGAGCCAGGGCAAGAAGCTCCAAGGGAGAGGAGAGCTCAGGAACTTTGTAAGACATTCCCAGGGTGGCTTTACAAGTCCAAGAACTGCCAAAACCAGTTTGACTCGGTGGATAAAGCGTTGGCCTGTGGACTGAAGGGTCCTGGGTTCAATTCTGGTCAAGGGCATGTACAGTACTTTGGTTGCGGGCACATCCCCAGTAGGGGGCATGCAGGAGGAGCTGATCGATGTTTTTCTCTCATTGATGTTTCTAACTCTATCTCTCTCCCTTCCTCTCTGTAAAAAAAAATCAATAAAATATATTTTAAAAATAAATAAATAAAAAATAAAAGTCCAAGAACATGATGGGCGGGAGGAGATTTCATGGCATCCTGATTTGGGTGGAGGTTAAATGAGGAATATCTTCATACATTCATTTGTCAAAAGGCACTGAGCTCTATGATTAGAATGTTGCGATATGTAAATGATGCCTCAGTGTAAGAAAACCAAGAAGATAAAGACATCGGAGCAGAGAGAGTGGTTGGCTCTGTTTTCATCTGTGGCATGGCAGCAGGCAAGGCCACAGGGCAAACCACTGGGCGGAGCCACGCTGGAGACCCACAGAGGTTCTGGGCCAGTGCCCTCCTCACATCCCAGCGAGAGCCAGCCATGCTCCGTCTAGTCACTCAGAACCTGCTGCCTCAATGCATTTTGGGAAAGTTTTTGGCTTTTAGAGACCAACAGGATGACCTGCGCTGGAAGGATGGGTAGTGGGGATGTGGACTCAGAACCACAGCTAACATTATATGTAATGAAAAAATGCAGCCATCAATGAATGAGTGGAAGAACAAGGCTCCTGGGACACTGAGCATTGTGGGAAGTTGATCAGTGAACCCTGTATCAGCTCACTGACCTGTACTTTCCAAAAGAAGTTGTTTCTAAAGTTTCTGAAGACAGACATTTGTCACAAGCCCATTGCCCAGGGCTGTTTGTAGCAAGTTAATCTGCGTTTGATAATGAATGTCATTTCCCCTGGGATCCTTGAACAGTGCTCTCTGCTCAGAGAGGGGGTTCCATCAGCGTGCCTGGCCGTGTCTCCCTGTCCTTAGCTACCCACAGGAAAACACATCTTTCTCTCTAAGCCACATGACCTCCTCTGATGGAACAGAATGCAGTTACTTAAGAGTTTACAGAACAAACATTGCAAACCACCTCCCTGAGGGGGTGTTAGAGTCCTCACTTGTCCAGGCAGGAAGCTAGGAATCTGAGCAGCCACCCTTCCTGCAAAGAACCCTGGGTGGGGGAGAGACTCCAGGCCCACACTCATCTCCGGAGGCCAGAACCCTGCAGGGAGAAAGAAAGAAGTGGGTGGGGGAATTCAACTTTCTCCAGAAGTCAGGGACACCGGAAAGTAACCCTGATGCTGTTTCTCCCGGGAGTCACCATCAGGGGAATTTCAAAGTCTCCTTTATAGCTGCTGTAATGAAGACAATAACAAGTTTCAGAACGGCAGCTTGACATGAAAAGTCAAGGACCTTAGCTATCCTAATGTTCACAGTGCCTTCCCCCATGTTCTGAAAAGGGAACTTTTCCAATAAAGCATCAGGAGAGACACGGGATGTGCATGGAGAGCTGGGGGCATGGAGATGGAGCCTGAACTAGACAGCAGCAGAGACTCCAGGCCCCACCAGAAGCACCGCATTCAGTATTCCAACCTTTTTCTCCTCAGCCTTCTACCACACACGGCAATTGCTCTCCTTAATTAGCTCTGGAACATGGAGACCAGAGGACCTTGCAGAGTCGAGGGGCTTCTTCTGGGTAACCAGGGGCACCCCTTCTCTTTGACCAGTTCAAGGGCTCAGATCTTCTTTTATTACACGAGTGCAAGTCCCATAACCACTTTGCTCCCGCTGTTGAGTTGGTTGACACCCGTGAAATGATCGCTTTCATCCCAGAAATACTATGAGCTGCGGTGGTATTCAGAAGGATCCCAGCAGAGGGGAAAATCTTGTTAGGAGACGGTTTACTGGTAGAAAACGGCCGGGGCCTTATGGGAACAATGGACAAGTTCCAACCCTGAGGACAGCCAGTAGGACAAGCTGCAGGCGTGTCCCGGGGCAGTTCCTGTGACTCGCCTTGCTTCGTCCCCTGACAGCCTCCACTGGTTCCAATTCTGGACTTCCACCAGGACTTCCAGCTGTTTCACACAGATGCACGCACAGACACACTAAACATGCACGCCACCTCGCATGCCTTCCACCGCTGGCGGTGGTCTGGGGTTGCACTAAATATCATTCAATGTCAGCAAACGGATTTTACAAAGATTAACCCCAGAATGGGCAGTTGGGTGCCTACTATGTGTTCTTACAGTGACCGGTACCAGGACAGATGCATGGGTCCTATTGCCGTCTCCTGCTTCCTTTTCTGACTTCGATGTCGTGAGGCCGGCTGAGGGCTGGTGTTAAAGCCTCTGGGATGGGACTGATGCCAAAGTGCCCAGTTTCCCATTCGTCCTTGGAGTCGGCTGCCTAAAAAACATGTCTAAAATTATCCCTAATTCTAAGTCCATTCTACACAATCAACCTCTCCAATATAATAATTCCAAAACCTTTCTTGATTCCTGCTTTTAATAAAGTACATTTACAGAGGATATGAATTCCAGATTTGATTTCAGACTCTGGGGATGTATATTCCTCTTCTGGAACTTGTATATCCGGTCCTGGAATTAAAAGAGAGGGAGGGGGGAGGAAAGAAAGAAAGAAAAAGAGAGGGGGGAGAGAGTCCATAACATAACAAGCATGCCTTGTATTTCTTCTGTCTTCTACATGCTGAGCATGGAGGAGAGAGACAGGCTGATACACAGCATCTGGTTAAAGTCAGGTAAGTAACACTCTGGGGGGAAAGCCTGAAATCGTTTGCCAACCTCTTTCTCTGTGTTTCTGCTGATGGATAAAAACTGCAGCCGATAAAGGTTTCAATGTAGGTGATACTTCAGAGAAAAGAAGCACTTGGTTCAAACACTGTTCTATCAGCTTCGTGCCATTTCAAGCATTTGGCATAATGAAAGGCACAAGAATCACAACAAAGCCTCTCTTCCTCCAGGTGTAAGTATATCAAGGGAACATCTTCAGCAGAGGATTCTCCTGAAAGAAGACTAGAGGATAGGATGGAGGCCTGAGCACAGGAAACTGAGCAAGAGCTTTGCAGTGTAAATACCTTTTGCCATTGTTCACTGGGCCCAGGTATTGACTGGGGCATCTCCTGCAGAGTCGCTGGAGCAGCTCACAGCCCTGCAGGGGGAGCATGTGGTGGGATTAGGAGGACTAACTCCTGTTGTGGTTTTGCCACCCAGTTGACCATGGATGAACTATTTCATTGCTGGACCTTGGTTTGTGCATATGTAACATCTACTTCACCTGGTCCATAGGAGCTTTTTTCTGCACAGAAAGGAGAAGGTCAGGCTAGGGAGCAGGTTCCCCAAAGTACTCACCCTACTCTCAGAGTAGAGTACAGAGGACTTGTAGAAATACTCTGATTTTTTTTTTTTTCAATGAGCCTTATCCCACTGGGATGTGGGAAACTGAATTTACTGCAACCCTCTAATCTCAGTCCAGTCCCATGCTCTGGAACAGCATTCTTTGTTCTTTGGATAACTCAGTCTTTCCTATGTGGTGGGGAGGGAACACAAAATTTCCTGCTTGCCTTGGCGGCGGGGTAGAGAGGTGGCTCACAGATGTTACTTGGAGTCTGGCTAGAGGATATTCCAGAGAAGGATGACCATAGTGGCAAGATGACCATGGTGGGCATCTTTCTTTCTTCCTTTCTTTCTTTCTTTCTTTCTTTCTTTCTTTCTTTCTTTCTTTCTTTCTTCCTTTTTCTTTCTTTCTCTTTCTTTCTTTCTCTTTCTTTCTTTC
>JAAGEH010000046.1:209756-420750 GCA_011751065.1 Lasiurus cinereus | reverse complement strand
CCTCCCATTCCCCCAACACCAACAGCCCCAAATGAGGACTGGGCCAGGACCAACCTGCCAACCATATGAGTAAGCCATCTTGGAAGTGAATCTTCTAGACCTAATTGAGTTGCTCCAACTGATAGTAATTGAGGCAAAAATAAACTTCAGGTTAGTCCTTTACCAGTTTCTGATCTACAAGCTTGGGAACAAATTAAAACAGTGTTTTAAGACACTAAGTTTTTGGATTGTGTGATGCACAACAATAGATAACCAGAACACACCTTTGACATCAAAACCATTTTAGCAATCTTTGTTATTTATTTGTTGTATACTATCCAATTACATCACATACATTATAAAACAAAAATAAAAAGGAAAATTGATAACTAAAAGTTCTAAAATTTGCTTCTGATATAGCTCAGTGGTTTGTTTTGAGCATGTACAAATTTGACGACTATTGGTCTAAAATAGATGATATTTGAGTCCAGATTTATTAAATCTCACTGCCAATAAATAATATCCCAATATTAGTCAAGTGTTTGAAAATGTAGAGTGTAAGAAGGGATAATTAACACCAAGTTTATGGAGAGCCAAATTTGGGTCAATTGTAAGATAACTGTTAAGAACAGAAGGAAAATTTTTGCCATGTCTATATTTTTTCCATTTTTAATTACCACAACCAGTCAATTAAAAAAGGTTTTCTGTTTTTTGTTGTTGCTTTTTTTTTTTTAACATGGGGTTAAAAGTGAACCATTTACTTGAATCTTGCTGTGGCCTAAGGAGAATTTAGACATACTACTTCAAAGCATGTTATAATATGTGATTATTATTCCAGGTCAGTAAATAAAATTTCGCACACTATCTTAAAAATACATTAGCATATTTATTAAATTAAATAAATGATATTCTAATGAGTAGACATACCATTTTTTTGGCCCATAATGTATTATTGGATATTCAGGCTGTTTTCCAATTTTTGGTAACTGTAATAGTCATTCTTTTGTTTTTTAAGTTTTCATCCAAGGATATGTTTTTTTTTGTTGTCGTTTTTTTTTACAGAGAGGAAGGAAGAGGGACAGAGAGTCAGAAACATTGATGAGAGAGAGACATTGATCAGCCGCCTTATGCACGCCCCGCATTGGGGATGTGCCCACAACCAAGGTACATGCCCTGGGCCAGAATTGAACCCAGGACCCTTCAGTCCGGAGGCCCACGCTCTATTCACTGAACCAAACCGGTTTCGGCCAAGGATATGTTTTTATTGACTTTTAGAGAGAGACCGAATAACTCATTGCCTCCTGTATGTCCCAACTGGGGATTGAACCCACAATTTAGGTATGTGCCCTGACTGGGAACTGAACCCTCAGTATTTCGGTATATGGGACCACGCTATAACCAACTGAGCCAGCCACCTGAGTAGGACTATAACAGTAAATCTTTTCATGCATGCTTTTTTATTTAATTATTTCCCTTTGGATTTATTCTTTTTTAAAAAATAAACCTTTATTGTTCAGATAATTACAATTGTTCCTCTTTTTACCCCCCATAGCTCCCCTCCACCTGGTTCCCACTCCACCCTCTGCCCTTACCCCCGCCCCACCATCCTCATCCATAGGTGTACGATTTTTGTCCAGTCTCTTCCCACACCCCGTACAGCCTTTTCCCCCCAAGATTTGTCAATCCACTCCCTTTCTATGTCCCAGATTTTATTATATTCACCAGTTTATTTTGTTCATCAGATTTTTTATTCACTTGATTTTTACATTCACTTTTTTAATAGATATATATTTATTGTTCATAATTTTTATCTTTACCTTTTTCTTTTTCCTCCTCTTCTTAACGAATACCTTTCAGCATTTCATATAATACTGGTTTGGTGTTGATGAACTCCTTTAGCTTTTTCTTATCTGTGAAGCTCTTTATCTAACCTTCAATTCTGAATGATAGCTTTGCCAAGTAGAGTAATCTTTGCTGTAGGTTCTTGCTATTCATCACTTTGAATATTTCTTGCCTGCATAGTTTCTGTTGAGAAATCAGCTGACAATCGTATGGGTGCTCTTTTGTAGGTAATTAACTGTTTTTCTCTTGCTGCTTTTAATATTTTCTCTTTGTCTTTTGAACTTGGTATTTTAATTCTGATGTGTCTTGGTTGTTCCTTTTTGGATTCCTTTTGTTTGGGGTTCTGGGCACTTCCTGGATTTGTAAGTCTATTTCTTTCACCAGGTGGGGCAAGTTTTCTGTCATTATTCCTTCAAATAGATTTTCAATATCTTGCTCTCTCCCTTCTCTGGCACTCCCATAATTCTGATGTTGGTATGCTTGAAATTGTCCTAGAGGCTCCTTACACTATCTTCATATTTTTGGATACTTTTTTCTTTTTGCTTTTCCAGTTGGGTGTTTTTTTGCTTCATTGTATTTCAAATCTTTGACTTGATTCTTGTGATCCTCTAATCTGCTGTTGGATCTCTATATATTATTTTTAATTTCAGTCAGTGTATGCTTAATTTCTAGTTGGTCCTTTTTCATATCTTTGAGGATCTCACTAAATTTATCAGCCTTTTCTAGAAAATTCTTGAAAAACCTTATAACTGTGGTTTTGAACTCTATATCCAGTCATTTGCTTTCCTCCATTTCTTTCATTTCTGACCTGTTTCTTTGTCTCCACATTTTGGCTGCTTCCCTGAATTGATAGAGTGGCTTTGTGTGCTAGGTGTCTTGTAGGGCCCAGCAGTTCAGTGTCCCCAGATACCTGAGGTAGACACCCTTTGTGGGCTGTGTGCACAGTTTTATTGTAGTGAAGCCTTGATTGTTTTTGGTATCACTGGGAGGAATTGACCTCCAGGCCCATTGGCTGTGAATATTATGTGTGTCTACGAGGGGAGAACTTCTGTGCTAGAGACACCCTTATGAGCCAAGACTTGCTTCACTGGGCTTTGGTGCTCACTGAGTCTGCCCCCTGAGTGTGACCCTTATAGATCTGAGAGTTATAATCTGAATGGTCCTACTGTGACCCCTGGGAACACTGGCTCTTGAATCTCCAAGGAGTGCTAATTTAGTGTCTGCCTGAGGCCACCCAGTTGGAGCTACAGAAAGATCTGCAGATTCCTCTTCTTTGTTTGGGTTTTGGAGGTGCCCAGATGAGGCCCAGCTGTGAAGCAATGCAAGATGCTGTGGGGCCTTGGGCTTTCTTTTGGATATTCTGAGTCTCACTGGCTCAACTGCAGTTTGTTAGGTAAATTTAGAATTCAAAAGACCAGGCCATTCATATGCAAAAGCCTCTGTGCTCAGCTTAAATGGGGTGTAGTCTTGGGGTAGAATCTCAGGATGTAGCAAACAGCAATGGCTTCATGGGGTGGAATCTCAGGGCAGAGCAAACAGCAATGGCTTCCCATCGGCCCTGCCCTAAGAGGCCCCTGGGTCTCAGTATCCTGCAGTAGTCACTGCAAGCACCTCTGAGAGAAAGCCACCCTCGAGTTTTACCTGCTGCCAGACAGTGCAGTTTCTCCCCATATGAGTCTGGGTCCCCAGAATCTCACCCAGAACTGGAGTTAAGAGCATTAGGGAGCTTTTGTCTCCCTCCTGATTGAGAAAGCCAGCCTTGTACTCAGTTGCCAGCCCTTCTGGGCACACGCCTCTATACCTCTGCCTTTACTTCCGCAGCTCCTGTGAGTCTCATTGTGCTTTTCTCTTTCCTTCTAGTTGTAGAATTTCCACTCAGCCAGCCTTCCTGTGGTTCTGGATGATGTTCCGTTTTGTCTTTTAATTGTAGTTTTGAAATTGTTGTGCAAGGCAGCAGTTTGGGTGTTTATGCCACCATCTTGGTTTCTCTTGGATTTATTCTTAAAAATAGAATTATTGATTGTGGAAGCACTGGATATAAATAAGCATTGTCAAGTTTCTCTCCAGAAAGTTTGAGCCAATTTATAATTTCTCCAACAGTATCCATTTCCAAGAACTCTTCACGATACTTGGAATTAAAATTTTAAAGTAATATTTTCAATTTAATATAAAGATTATACTCTACATATGATATGTATTTCATGTATTAACTTACCCTTTCATTGAATTTTGGCTTTTTGCCTATTTTTCCTATTTACTTTTATAAGCTGCCTCGGAATTTTTTTTTTTTTTTGGGTGCAGAGGAATAAAGCATACTACAAATAAACAATTTTGAAGAGGTAATTTCTTAATTCTGGGGGAGACAGAAATGGCAGTTTTATTAGTCAATAACTCCTTTCATTTGTAAGTATCATAAACAGAACTCCAATTGGCTGAAACAAAAAAGGAATTTTTTGGCTCACTGAAGAGTTTCAGGCACAGCTGGACTCAAATAATATCATCAAGACTCTCCCTATCTTTCAGCTCTGGTTGCCTCTGCTTACTCTCATTCCCATCAAACTCTTGTTTCATGTCTGCAAGGACCCAGAGAAAGTGAGTGCATCTTTCCCACGAGCCTAGCAACAGGCCCAGAGAAGATGGATTTCAGCTTCGGTCACGTGGCCATGCATGAGCCAGTCCTTGTGGCCAGGAAAACAGGGAACTCTGATTGGCTGGGCTTTAGTTCCACATCTTCAGTTAGGAACCTGGTGGGTTCTACCATAGTCAAACTAAATGAATATTACAGAACTAGGAGCAAGGCGATTCCCCAAGGAAGGAATGCTGGGCAGAAAAAAAGCACATGTCCACTTGAGCAGATGTGTTGGGGTTTGACCACCCACAGCTCCCTCTGGGTCTTAATGGAGGGCGATGTGATACAATAGGAACAGGGTCTACGAGCCAGGAAATCTGGGATTAGTCCTACCTTTTCACTGTTACCTGTGGGAGCTGTCTGAGCTTCAGATATCTCATTCATCAAAGGGAGAGATTAATCCCCACCGTACCTACTTCAAGGCAGTCTGGTAAAGCTCAAATGAGATTATGAATGAGAAAGTGTTTGCCAAAAAAAGAAAAAAAAGTATCATGCAAATATATGCTGCATACAAATAAAACGAAAACCAGGAAATTCTGTGTATTCCCAATTGCAGGTTTTGCATGAGTACCCCCTCGAGAAATTAAATTTAAAAATTTAGTGCACTGAGTTTCTAAGGCCTGCACACTCCTTAACACTGGCTCTGTCTAAAGCAGTTTGATTTAAAATTGTGCTGGAAGTCATGCTAAACAGTTGTCCTCCGGAAGCAGGAAAGGGTAGTGGCCATAATCGCCAGTAAAATTTGGGCATAGTACTGACGTCACACCATACTGGTGTCTTTCTAGGAAAATTCCTATTCTGTCTGTCTTTGCTGTCCATCTAATTAACGAGCCTGTGACCTTCCCTTGCATGGGAATGACCCACCGTCCAGCACAAAGCGGCAGGAAGCACCCGAGAGCATCTGGGCAGCCCTGGAATCACAGTGCTGCCGAATGCCACTGAGGACAGGCCGGAGGAAGAAGCCAGGCCCGGGGGCTCTCTAGGAGGCTGTCTTCTGCTGGGGAAATTGGTTTGGAAATGGCCATACTCAGGCAAGGAATGATGCATGTTTTTCCCCCTGGCTACCTAGGGAAACCTGCACTAATTGTTCTCCGCTAACAACGTCGACTAGATCACGGTTTTGCTGCACGGGAAAGCAAGGCTTTCTCAGGTATCCTGCCAGGAAGTGGAAGGGGATGCTCTTGTGCAGGCAGCCCCTGTCTGCGAATTGGTGGTTTAGAGACATACCCCCTCCCCAAAGGCAACCGGCTCCTTCCCCACAAGCCCACCAGGTTGCTGCCTCAAACCCCCACAATTTCAACATTCTTTCAGAGGCACGATCTCCAAAAGAAGCTCTGTTAAAATGCAAATAACAGGTGAGGGTATGGTAGTGGAGGAAAAAGGCTCACAAACCTATCATGTCATTAGCCTCCAAGAGCTGTAATCTGTGGGGGGCAGAGAGGGCAATTAAATAGAGGCCAGAATGAGGACACCAGATATTTGAGGGGAATGAAGTCTTGGAGATAAATTTTGTCCCGTCTCCGAAGCCAATCTCTGTAGGTTAAAAGTTACTTAAAATGCATCTCCACAGACCATCACATCTCCAGGCGCTTGGTCACGTCTGACCTCATCTCTTGATTTAAAATAGAGAAGACAACAGCCTTCATCTATCATTTTTGACTGCGGATTTCGCTAAACGATTGTTTATATCCTAGTGCCCTGTTGGAAACTTCTGAGATTTGAGGTTCCTTGGCTTGAACTGATTTTCAGTACAAGTCTGTAAAAAACAAAATCGGAGTTTTCTGGATTTCCAGATGGTATCTGTTAACGCTGACACTGCTGCTTCGGGGACACTTTCAAACTCACTTTCTTCTCCTACACAGAACGAAGCTCTGGGCCTGAGGGCGGCTGCCCTCCGTCTTGTGGAGCTTAGATTCCTGCTTGCCCACTTCTTTCGCTCTTCTGATCAATTCTTCCTTTGCTTTCTCTTGCCAGTTCTCCCTTTGCCTCTGATTAGTGACGAGAACTGTGTTTGCTGACTGTCAGGCCACTGCTTTCCCTGGCTGTGCAGCCCCATTTAGGGATCTGTATTACCTCATGACATATGGCACAGTGCGCACTTTGAAAGCTAAGAGCTGGAAAGTTTCTCTCTTGGCAAGTTTTCCCCCGTCGCCCAGGCAATTTCCATATGCAACACTTTCCACCCTCATTGAGCACAGAGTGTAGAGGGTTTGAAAGAAAAAGACCTCTCAGGTTTTCAGTCCCACCACCAAAAATAATAAAAAAGGCCATCTCCATCAGATGCCCAGACAACTGGTCCATTCAAACAACGGTCTGAAGCATCAGTCAAAGCAGAGGAATTGAGGGGACTCGGGTCTTACTCTAGGGGTAGCCTTAATAGTAGGTTCCCCACCCCCCTTCCCCGCAGGCTGACATTTAACCCGCGCATAAAATCAAGCAATGAGATCTGTCAGCTTTGGTGCCAGTAGGGCTTCTGCTACTGAAAAGAAATGCAACCCGTGAGGAAGACAAGAATTACCAGGGGGGAGGGTGCTCGGTAGCCGGGGCTACCGAATGGAATCCAGGCAGGACCCTAATGGCAGTCACAGATGGTCCCCAGAGGGCATGCCGCATTTGGGGCGCCAAGTCAACTCACCAGCGAGGCCAGATCCTGTGTTAAACAGCCCGCCCCTTCACCTGAGAAGGCCACGAGGGCAAGTAGCAACCAGGAAGACACCAGGAAGCTCACTGGGCCTCTCAGGATGCTGAGGACGCATCTGAGGCCCTCCCTCGTGGGAGCCACTCAGCTCTTCCTCTCCAGCGCAGACACTAGCTTAGTGCAGCGGTTCTCAACCTTTGGGTCTCCACCCTGTTGGGGGTCGAACGACCCTTTCACAGGGGTCGCCTAAAACCATAGGAAATGCAGATATTTACATCACGATGCATAACAGTAGCAAAATTTCATGGTTGGGGGTCACCACCACATGAGGAACTGTATGCAAGGGTCGCGGCCTTAGGAAGGTTGAGAACCACTGTCTTAGTGTGAGGTGGAGGAGGACGAGGAGGAGGAGCATTTTTTTAAAAGATTTTTTATTGATTTCAGAGAGGAAGGGAGAGGGAGAAAAAGAGAGAAACATCAATGATGACAGAGAATCATTGATCGGCTGCCTCACATTGGGGATCAAACCCGAAACCCAGGCATGTGCCATGACCGGGAATAAAACCGGGACTTCCTGATTCACAGATTGATGCCGAACCACTGAGCCACATCAGCCGGGTGAGGACGCGCATTTTTAACATGAGAGACCAAACTTGACCCAAAGTGACTCTTTTAAGTTATTGAAGCTTTAACTAGGTTGAGCCTTCTAATCAGTGGGCGACCGTGGCTCAGGAGGAAGGCAGGAAAGTTCTAGACATAATAAATTAATTGTGTCTTCTCTGCACAGCGGCACTGCAGTGTGGATTCATGCTGTCATCTTGTTACAGGAAAAGCAGCACCTGCCCCCTCTGCTGCTCAGCCCACACTGTTGACCTTCTTCACACAGGACACTCTGGGCTTGTGCTCTGCTCAGACCCTCTCTGCAGATGGCCAGCTGGGATTGCGCTCAGCCCATTTCTAGGCTCTGGGGCTCCTCCGGCCCTCACATGCGTTTGCTGCAAGTGGCTCACATGTTTGGCATTTGCTTAGCTCCTCTCTGCACATTCTCTTCCTCACTCCTGTCCCTTGGGGAGCTTCCCTCTGTTCTCTTCCTCAGTTCCAGGGGGCAGGGCCAGACCTTAGACTGACCCCAAAGCAATGAAGGAAAATGCAAAAAGAAGTCCTTAAGGAGAGTCTCAAAGCTACGTGCCAATTGACAAAATGCAGGTTCCCTGGGCCATCTTATACAGAAACAAGTATACCTAGAATTAAGTCAAACATTGATCTCGCATGAAGGTCATTCCTTCACCTCCTCCCCATTCCCACTGTACTTCTCCCTGCTATTCTGTTTTTCCTCTTTGTTTTCTTATTTGGTTTCTAAAGACTCGTCATAAAAAATAATACCAATAGCTAACAAGCACTGAGCACTTGCTATGTGACCGGCTCTGTGTTACATGCTTGTCATATGAAGCCACATAATATCCTCTGAGGTTGAAAAAATACTTGGGATCTAAAACCAAACGGAGGAAACTGTGGTAGGGATGTGGAGAGGTGGACGGAAGCTGCTGGGTTGGACTATGAACAAGACACATACACAAAACGATGCTGGACTCTCCTCCTTTCTAGCTAATTTCCAGACTTTCCTCTTGCTTTTGCTGCCAAAATTCCCCATGTGGTGGCCAACACTCCATGCCTCCATCTCCTATTTCCTAAACCGCCGACTTCCGCCCCCACAATTTTATTGAAACTTCTCTCGTCAAGGTCACTAAGAATTTCTTTTTGCCAAACACAATGGTGTTTTTCTCCTTAGTCCTCATTCTGTCTGACCTCCTAGTGGTATTTGACGTTGTTTTATTACCCACCCCACGAGGACCCTTCCCCATCCCCTCTCTCCTCCAACATGCCCCTGAGTGTGGGTTTCTGCCAGGGCTCCTCTCACTTAGACATCTGCTCTCTCCTGGTTTGAACCAGCAGATCTCTGTATGACTCCCAGCTCAACCTCTCCAGCCCCCCATGCTTCTGGATACTCTACGGTTTTCCCACACCTTCCATGTCTAAAAATAAATGTGTCTTCTTCCCTCAAGTTACTCTTCCAAACATGCCCATTTCCAACAGGTCTCTAAGGCAAGTGCAAGCCCAAAGCTTTGGAGCCATCTCCTCCACCCGCTTCCACTCTACGCACCCAGACTCCCAGACGGGGGCTGCTGCTAACCTTTCTCACTTCTGACCCTCCTCTCCACCCACTGTTCTGCTTTAAGTCAGACCCTTCCCGCCTCACACCTCCCTGGTACATTGGCCTTCTAGGTCATCTCAGAGCCTCCACCTCCTCACATCTCAACATTTTCCTAACACTTGTCATTTGAAAGCAGTTTTCGTTCATCTACACCTTGAAACTATCTTTGATCTAGAGATTCTACTTAGGGAAATCTACCCTAAGGGACTAATCAGAGATATGTAAGAAGAAAGATTCATGTTCAAGAATATTAAATGAGAACAAGTTAAGTGGACAAAAGAGGGGGGTGTGGGGGTGAGTCCACTACAGGGAACATGGTGTGGGCTATTAAGAGAATCATACTTCGAAAGGATATTCAATGCCATGGGGAAGTGTTTATCCCAGGTTGTTAGATGAAAAAAGCAGACTATAAACAAGAAAGTAAGCTTGGCCCCCATCTCAACCCACTCTCCTTACTTATTAACCTCCCAGAAACATCCCTCTCCTTTCAGTTCTGCTAAGCTCTTTCCTTTCCCAGGGCATTTGCACGTGTCAGGAAAAAACTGTGAAAGGCTTTGGAATAAAGAGAAAAAAACTCGTGGGTGTCCTGACTAGCTTACCCATTCTGGTTATATCCATTTTCCACTTTCCCTGAAATAGTTTACAACTCTATAAGCTGTCGATAAGGGAGTAAATGCAAATGATAACTTTCCATATGCCAGTGGATTCTGTTCAGGAGAGGGACAGCTGTTTTTCCTCCCCAACCAACTTGGCATCTCTTTATATTTCCTTTCAGATTCTTGACTGGTACTTGGAACTCTCCTTTGAACTGGTTGTAACATCTTACTGATTCTTTCATTAATTGTTAAGTTAAACACAATGTTTGGTATATGTCTGTTTTATATTTGATCATTGATTTACCTTTAATATATATATATATCTATATATATTCTGTAACACACACCTGCCTGTTAGTCCCTTTCTTCCTTTCTTTACCTGTGTAACCTCTGATCACCTCCAGGTCTCAGCCTAAATGCCACACCCACAGAGAGGCCTCCTCTAGATCAGGTCCTCTTAGTCTCTTATTAACCTGTTCCCTCCCAACACTTGTTACAGTTTATAATCATATATTCTCTGTGTTTACAAATGTCTGGGAGTCAAATTACCTGTGACTTCAATGTTCTTTTTTACATTTCTCTTCATTTTATAAATTTTCTATAATGAATATATGCTCTTTTATAAAATGTAAATGTTACCTCTAGCCACTACTTTTAAAAGGAGAACATTAAGAACTACAGTTGTTCACTGTCAATGGCCTCTTGCATCTCCATTGGGTCTCTTTACCTACAACTCCTCCTGCCCACCCAGATGGCTCCCTGACACAAACTCCTATTGCAGTTATATTCTGCTTCACACAGTTAACTTGCTGGAGCTTTCAGGAACAGCAGAATGAGCACCTAACTGTGTGTGTAGCACTCTGGTGTGTGTGTGTGTGTGTGTGTGTGTGTGTGTGTGTGATGAGATCCTAAGAAGGGGAAACTGTCCTTCGTACTCTGGAGGAGTTTATAACTTAACTAGAGGCCTGGTGCACAAAAATTCATGCACTTGGGGGTTCTCAGCCTGGCCTGCACCCTCTCACAATCCAGGACCCCTCAGGTAGGGTCCCTAGGCCTGGCCTGAGATCAGGGCCTATCAGGGCTTTCTTTCCCCAGGTTGCAGGCAGCTGGCCCCACCTCTGCTGCTGCCACTGCTTGCCATCTGTACAGCACTGCCCTCCTTCTCCTGCCACCAGTGGCCTCCCTCTGCAGGCAACAGGCTGGAGTGCAATGGCTTGGCTGGCCCAGGCCTCCCTCTTTCTTTGCTGGGGGGTGGGGCCAGCCCTGCGAAGGGCCATGTGCCTACCTGATCACCCCTAACCACTCTGCCTGCCTGCCTGATTGCCCCTTACCGCTTGCTTGGGGGTGGAACCAGCACTGACTTCCGGTTGGTCAGCCTCCAGGGTTTTTATATGTTAGGATGCGTGATAGAGAACATAAAAGAGAAGTTAAATAACAATGTGATGTACTATTGAACAAAGCTTGAGCTCAACAAGGGCCAGAATGGTCATGTGGCCTCCTATTGTGATCTCAGCCGTGCATGTTTGTTAGCCCTGTGAGCTGAGCTGGAATGCAACCTCCCAGAAGCCAGGACTGTGCTTTGGCTTCTTTCATATGGCAGCAGTACCAAGCACAGCCCAGGCACACGGCAGAGGCTCATCGATTCACTTATTGTCCATGGTGACCGGCAGCTGGGGCAAGTCTTAGCGCTTAGCTTCCCGGGAAAACGGAAGTTGTCCTGAGAGGCCCTCCCCATTCAGCAGATGTGTGTCCGTGTTTACCACATCTGTGTCCGGGTTTTTGTCCAAGTCTTCTATTGGTGATCGCTTGACTCCTGCTGGGGCTGTTGACGGAGGCGATGGAGAATCACACCGAGGTCGATGAGACTGAGAAGCCTGAGCCTGGGCGGGAGGTTTGGTGACCCCCATCCTCGAGGCCCCCCTGATGCAGTGCTCAGAGGGCAGCCACGGCTGCTTCCTGAGAGTGCTTGTGCTGCGGTGGCCCCGGGCCAGACAGCAAGAGTGCTTCCAGGAAGGTGAGCCTTTGCTTCAACAGAAGCTGGACACCGGCCACTTCCCCACACCTGGTCGGCTCTCTCCTCCTCGGTCCAGTCACAGGGGCGTCACATGTTGGAAAACAACTCGCTTCAGACTCTAGTTCAGAGCACTGAGCTCGGAGCTCCGCCATCATCCCGTTATTTCACATCGTGTTTAATCGGAGTCTTCTCCGGGCCTCCTTCAGTGCCCCCACCATCCACAGATGGATGTTGGGTCTGGGACACAACCCAGCCACGTCCCTGTTTAGATCTGAAGTATAACCTGTGACTAAATAAGTAGGCCGGAGGAATTTTGATTGGAGAGGGAGTTCTTTTTTAATCATAGTGTTCTATATATTGCATACCCTGCCTCCTCCAGGTAGGCTTAGCAACTTGCCTAAAAATATCTTTCTTACCCTTCTGACCTCAAACTAGTTTGTTACCTCCTACATCCTAAAGAAAGAAGGAAAGGAAGGAAACAAGAAACTCCCTGTCTGCGCAATCAGACCTTTAAGAGAGAGAGAGAGAGAGAGAGAGAGAGAGAGAGAGAGAGAGTCAGTCCAAGAACCTGGTGTCTCTCTTTTTCTCTCTCAGATTTGTGAGGCATCCCTTTCAGACCGATGTCAAATAAGTCACTATATCATCTCCCAAATCCTGTTCAATACTGTTTTCAGGAGAGACCATGGGCAGGATGGGCCAGGGTTTAAAGCAGTGTGGCAGTGATTCCTGTTGTTGGAGGGGCACCACTGGCACAGAAGCCATAGACACTGGGTGGTGACTGGAAGGGCAGACAGGGTGCCAAGAAGTAGACTCCGGGGCACAGTGGGAGTCTCCATGCCCGGCGCATCTCAGGAACACAGTGGGTTGCCTCTCACTGACTGTGAAAATCTAGGGCACAACAAGAGCAGCCAGATGTGGGAGTGGAATGCCAGGGCAATTGTATTTTGCACTTACAGTGCGGCCTTTCATCCGAGTCCAGGAAAGAAGAAAAAACTGTCATGTAAGTTCTGCAGCTTGGCCGCGATGATTTCCACGCACGCATGTGGGCCACATTGCTCTGCCGCTCCTGGCACATCTTAGGCTCTCAGGGGGGTTTGGTACTCAACCCCGTGGCTGGTTCCTGCAGCTCTGCTCTCGGGTCTGGATGCCCAGGCCCGATCAACGCAGCCCAGTTCTCCCCAAAGATGCCAATGGGGGACTGGACAGTCTCATTGACCCGTTTTATTTCTCCTCTGCCATTGACTTCCTGTTTACTTCTCCTTCCAGCTTCTAGGAAGCCATTTGCAGCCACATGATGCTTTAAGATACTCTTCGTTCAGGGAGCGCCAAGAGACAAAGCTGCCGCCTGCCTGTGAAAACAAAAGAAGCGATGCTCCAAGGAGCTTGGGCTGACTGGTTCCCCTGGTGCGGAGGTGGCTGCCCACAGCTTTGCCCTGCCCTGTGATGGTGGAGGAAGAGGCCAGGAGAGCAATGACAACAATAAAAGGCAGATAAATGACTCCCAGGGACTAAGAACTATATGCCCCTCACACCCCCCTCCCAACACACACACACACACACACACACACACACACACACACTACACGCCTTTTAGAGTTCGTAGCCAGGAGGGTAAACACCATTTAATTTGCAAATGATTGTCATTTGGAGATGATGAAAAATTAAACGTGGCTGGCAAAAAAGTTTCCACAAAAGTCGTGAGATCTTGTGCTGAGAACATTCGTGAATCCTCCTCAGCAGTCTCCCGAAGCAACTGGACTCCATGACGTCTATTCCATGGGCAGTTTGCTTGCGTGTTTGTCTGTTTTGTTTTTGTTTTACAACTTTTACAACATAGAGGCAGTGATTCTCAAAGTAGGGTAATAAGGTGATTCCACCCCTCCATTCCTGGGGAGCATTTGGCCATGTCTGTAGACATTTTTGGTTGTTGTGCTGTGTGTGTGTGTGTGTGTGTGTGTGTGTGTGTGTGTGTCGAGTTGGGGGAGAGTGGGTAGCGAGTACTCTTGGCAACTAGTTTGTAGAGGCCAGAGATGCTGTTAGACATCCTACAATGCCCCTCCACAACAAAATACATTCCAAATGTTGGTAGTGAGAAGATTGAGAAACACTGGAAATAAGATGTCTGAAAGCAGAAAGGGACAGAGATGTATTTGGCTTTAAATTCTAAAGGGTAAAGTAGGGAGAAGGATGGAAGAGGGTCCCTACTAGGGAGTTCCTCGGTATCTGGACACACAGGGAGCTAATAAGAGCTATGGAACCCCCAGACTATCTCAAGGGTTTCCTCAAATCTAGGTGAAGATGTGGGCACCCCTTCCATCACTACTTTCTAGAGGGGCCTGCCACTCAGATGTCCATGCATGGGCAGCCACTGCCCTCTAGGGGAAGAAATGCACGGGTAATGTGATAAACCCTCAAGGCTCCTTCTTCCTTCGCTCCAGCGGTATATAACCCCATTTTTTATGGTTAGGCAACTAACCATAAGAATCCCAGCTCTACATGTGCTCACACCAGCAAATCTTCAAACCTCTCTTAACCCCGTCAAGTCCTTTACACTTCACAGGTTGTGGGCATGAGTGAGCAGGAGCTATGTCAGGGTGGACCAGCATCACATAAGTAAATATACTTATAGTACCTCTTATACCTCTAGAATTCTAAGACTGGGGATGCTTAAATACTAATAAACAGTTATTGAGGCCTGTCACGTGCCATGCTCTCTTGTAACAGCTGAGTATGTAGAGTAGATATGACAAAACCCATGGTGTGTGTGTGTGTGTGTGTGTGTGTGTGTGTGTGTGTAGAGGGGCAATCATAAACAATCCACAACTAAGACATAATGGAATTCCAGAGAGCAGTAACTGCTCTGAAGAAAAGAGCAACTAGGACAGTGGATAGAGGATGACTGGGATGGGCAGGTGGGCACCCTTTCAGTTAGTCAGCATGGTCAGGGGAGGCCTGTCTATGTCTGTGAGTCCAGGAAGGAAATGACCTTATGTACAGAACTACCTTTGGACCAAGGCAATAGGGGGTCTTGTCCTGCACCTGTGTGAGAAGACCCTGAGATCTCATTATTTAACACGGTTTGGGCTCCCGAGAGCTGCTTTTGTACCTCTGCATCTAAAAGAAAACTACCATGGAGAGGATGAGCATGATGCAAGTAAAGACAAATGACTAGGGTTAAGTAAACATGTTGTGAAATAAACTTGTTATGAATAATGTCTGTCTCTGTTACTCATTTAAGTATCACTAACCATGAACACCCTACTAAAATTAAATTGTCCTTTATATTTCACAAACTTAGGCAAGTGAATTGGGTTAGACCCTCTTCTCAGATAGCATCAATGCGATGGATGATTGCATAAAGAATTATTTCCCAGAGTTCTGAGCACCCATTTTTGGTTGTTGTTCTTCTTGTGTTTGGAGATGTTTGGGTTAGAGTGGTGTTTGCAACATTTGCACATGGTCTGTGAGAACCATTTACATTGTTAAATAATTCATATTTCTCTTAAATTTTTATGTACATTGATCTAAATGTAAGATGCTTAAAGCCTACCAATTCTTTACTTTGACAACCACATGAACACTGAACACTAGTATTGAGAATAATTTTGTTAATGAGAATATTTAATATAATTCAGATAAATTTTCCAAAAATTTATCTTTATTTAAGTAATTCTAAGTTAAAATATTCATAGCTACTGGTTATAACTTGTATTTATTAAATTGTAATTGTTTAAGAAAAATAACTTTTTAAAAACACCTGTGAAAACATTTTAGCTTTTCGTTTTTTATATATTTTTTTCAGTTATTTAAAAAAATTTTGTTTAAATTGACTTTCAGAAAGAGAGGAAGGGAGAAGGAGAGAGAAACATTGATGTGAGAGCCAAGGATCGTGCCAAGACCAGGGCATCCATACAGACCAGGAATGAAACCAGCAACCTTTAATACATTTAAATTTGGTACACTTGAAGACAATAACATTTAAAAAATATTTTATATCATTCATCTCAATAGAACACACTTATTTGAAAATGATTAATTTCCTGATTTCATTTAAGTGAAAACTAAAAATAAGTTTTTGTGAAATAAACATGTTTTGAATAATGTCTGTCTCTATTATTCATTTAAGTATCACCAACCACAAACACCCAAATATGCACAATAATAATTAAAACCAATTGTCCTTTATATTTTACAAACTCACAGTCATAAAAAATCATACATTTACACAAATCTTCAATTTTGTCATCATGAAGGCATTTGTCATGGTAACAGTTTTTAGGGGTATGTGGGCCTCCATGTGTCGAGGCCCCACTAATGTTAGGGGTGGACCTGTGTATGAGAATCTGGAGGAAGAAGCAATAATGTATTCAAAGGCCCTGAAATAGAAAATGCTTGGCACAGTGAAGGGACAGAAAGGCCAGGATGGCTACAGCCGGGAAGGTGAGGTTGAAGGGGTGGGCAGGGGCCTTGTGACAGGGCAAGCCATTTGGATCTTCCCATACCAACCATGGGAAGCCATTGGAGAACTCTAAGCTGGAGAAGATGGTTCTGGCTGCCATGTAGAGAATGATGTCTAGGGAACAAGAAGAGAGGCAGGCGCCCAACCTGAAGGCTGTTGCATTAGTTCTGGCAAAATGACAATGATTTTGACTTGGGTTTCAGCAGTGGAGGTTTTCAGAAGTGGTGAGATGTGGAATATATTTAAAGGAAAAGATGACAGCATTTACTGATGGATTGAGTGTTAGAGATAGGGGAAAGAGAGGATGATTTATAGGTTTTTGATTTGAGCAATTGGTGTGAGGTGGAAGAAAGCCTAGAGAGTGGGATGGGGAAATGGGGAAATTTCTTGCATTTGGAGCAGAAATTCTGTAGTATTGTAGAAGTGTCTACATTACTGATGTTGGCTAGAGGAGAAAAGAATAAGGTGGGAGAAATTTCTTATTTACTTACCTTCTTACTTTTCCATCAGCAGCTTGCAGATACCACTGGGCCTTACTACCCAGGTGCCCATCAGAGAATGTCCCATTCATTGTCCATCAACTATCCCTGCAAGGTTTTGACAAGCTATCCGAGCTATTACCTACTAAACTCCTTTCCAGGCTCAAAATGCTATAATATTAAGCTAAAAAGGTGGGACCCAACAGTATTTGCATTTTAGAAAAAGACTTTGTCAAGACAGAAGGGGAATCAATCTGTAAAGGTGGAAGTGTTTGGGTGACAGTCTTCCAATTGGCCACCAACCACACTGCTGGCATCCTTATCCACCAGGATCCTGTCTTTGTACACACTTGGATGCATATTCCCATATACATCCTATTTTTAGGACAAGCAAATTAAATGAGACGTCATCATGTGTCCAATGAACCCACAGCTCCATGACTCAAAATAAAGCCACAGAAGATTAGAATGTTAGGGAACAGCTGCTTTGACTCTTTGTCACCCCGAGAAGGAGGCTAAGCTGCTATGTGATGGTCAATGATGTGATCACACAGTTGGCTAGTGAGAGGCCTGTGTCCCGAGCCCAAGCTTTGGGACTTCCTGCTCAGTGTGCTTCCGCACAAGTAAGGTCTCTGTCCCAGGGATGAAGCAATGGGTCGTGCAGATCTCTGATTTCTTCTTGCAGTGAGTGCAAGACTTACGTTATTTTCTGATCTATAGAACTTTATCATACCTCCCAAGAGCTCAAAACTCTTTCATAAATACAGTAACATTGCCCTAGCTGGTTTTGCTCAGTGGATAGAGCATCGGCCTGCAGACTGAAGGGTTCTAGGTTTAATTCTGGTCAAAGGCACATATTCAGATTGCAGGCTCAATCTCCAGTAGGGGGCGTGCAGGAAGCACCTGGTCAATGATTCTCTCATCATTGATGTTTCTATTTCTTTCCCTCTTCTTTCCTCTCTCTAAAATAAATAAAAATATATTAAATAAACAAATACAGTAACATCAATCTTCATCACTAATGTTAGGGGTGGACCTGTTTATGAGAATCTGGAGGAAGAAGCAATAATGCATTCCAAGGCCCTGAATGTCAGTCCACTAACAGTTATTTGAATGGCAAGCCCGGTGGTTTTAAGGACACAAAGAAGAGTAGGGTGTGTTCTCAAGGTGCTGCCAGTGTATGTGTGTGGTGGATGGGTGGGGTCGGGGTGGGACTGAGGGAGACACTGTTCAAAGGGTCACTTGGGATGACTCAGGACTGACTGGAAAGGAAGGATAGGTATGGTATCTGGAGCACCTGGGCCCTGGGTTGTGCTGAGGAACTTCCAAGAGTTAAACAGGAGAGAAGGGAAGAGTGGTAAAGGCAGTTTCGGGAAAAGGGAAGAGCATGTGCAAAGGCAAAGAAGGAAGGCAGAATTTGGCATGGTTGAAGAACTGCAAGCACTTGATAAAACTGGAGCATGGAGGGGGAAGCAAGAGACAAGACAATGCCGTGGGCAGAGCCAGGTATTGTTGTCTCCATCATCCTGGTGGCAAATCTGAAACAGACTTTACTCTGCAGCAGAGTGATTCCCAGGACTTTTTGCTCTTTACGGAAAAGTCAAGAAAGGCCTCCAGGTGAGCTGTATTTGAAACACATCTTTTGCCCTCTGACTCCATCAGCCACCCTTCTTCCAGGGCAGAAGTTTAACCAGAAATCTTCAGAGTGAAAAACAAAGATGGTATGAAAAGTTTAGAATGGATGGAAAGGCAGCCAGAGCGTGGCCGGGTCCTAGGAACAGGATCTTCCTCTTCTCTTTCCACAGCATCTGGCACAGCCACCTCCTTCTGGATCTTACGTTTGCCTCACCCAGTGACGCTATGGCCTGAGTAATGCCTGGAGTCCAACCAAGACAATCCCTGAGTTTACCCATAAAGAGGGCACAAGCTCAGCAGAAGACTATAAGCCTATTAATCACAAAGTATCTGGCATGTACTAGTGTGGTAAGTAGTTAGACGTGAGCAGAGCCAGGATGATGGGAAGCTACAGAAGGTCACTAAGGCAGAAAGTAAAGGACCAGTGTAGGGTGGGACTTTGCTCCCAGAGTGACCTTTCCTCCCCTAGCATATTGCTGAACTTATGGTTTGGACCCCCTGACCTTTCTTCTGTAGAGATAATATCTAGGCCTCCTTTGTATTTCAGCTCCAGGCCCAGAAAAGCAGTGAAACCAGATAAAACCAACCACAGCTGACCTCAGGACCAGCTGCATTGAATAATGACCAATCAATCAGTGCAGGCCACAAACCTGAAAGGGCACACCTGGAAAACTGGTAACTATTCTGCTGATATCTCCCCCTGGTGCCAAAAGCCAATTCCAGCATGTCATAATAGCAAGAGTTTCATGGAAAGGTTGATGGAACTTGGAGACTCAACAAGGGCTGAGTCACATATGTTGTCACCTGTTGGGAATGGCTAAAGGCATTTCCCCAAACCTGAAAAGGATGCATTAAATTGATTGCTTGCTGCCAGAGAGCTCAGGGCATCTCAGTCTACATGTTATTGCCTTCTACTGGCCAAACACCTGAACAGCCGTAGGCTATTCCCCATTCTGACAATGTTTCTGTATGAAATCCTATCCTTTGAAGTGTATATCTCCACCTTACCTTAAGATAATTTGTGTTAATAAAAAGCAATGGGTCCTGAGACAAGAAGAACTTGGTTTCTTCAGCCAAGCTCCTCTGCCTCCCCCAATATGCCTTTCAAAATTATGTTTCATCTCTGGATTCTTATTTAATTTACACACAGTCCTTTCTCCAGATTCCTGAACCCTTCTAGGAACCGGATCAAGACCACCAGTGTTAAATCACACCCAACATCTGGCATTACCCTGGGACCTCCCCTAAAATCTCTATCCTTAAAACCCTTAGGAAGGTGGACCCAGTGGGTTCTCCCTCCAGGGAACATGTCCTCACCTTACCCTTTTCCCTCCCTACCCCCAGGTGCATTACTATTAACTTTCTCACTCCCAAGCTCCTAGGACCCTCCCTTTACCTCTATAACTTGTTTCCTCAGCCCATTTCTTCTACAAATTACTTCTCCTACCTTATGATTTTATAACTACTGTCCTCTTATAATTGGAGTCTTGGCTCTGCATTATTCCCTAGCCAGAACTTAAATATCAAGGTTACTGAACCCAGGTCCAATCTAACACCTGGTACTGTTCCCACCGCCTGCAACAGTCGGTACTTAATATATCTCTGTTGTATGAATGAATGACATGAAGGCAACAAGGGGAATTCTTTGTCTTTTCTTCCCCCTCAGATTTCTCTTATATTCCAGACCCCAAATCTGATGGCTTTGGTGGGAGAGAGAAAGTCCCTTGAGAGCCAGATGCTTTAAACAAGTCACCTTCTTCCATCCTCATCACCCCCTTTGCTGTCAGTATGGCAGGTCCATTATCTCTTACCCCAAACCTTCAGGATTCTGATTCTCTCTCCCTGCCTCCCACCCCCCATTTTGGAAAGGTAATACTACATAATATGTTTTATTCAATCAAACTTCAGTGAGTGGGGGAGCACCTTGCAAGGAAGCACATAAACCCTTTTCTTAATGAAATGTAAGACTATTCACACCACGTAGGAAGATACCTAGCACCTTGCTGCCGAGTGAGTTATGAAATGCTTCTGGTTTTCAGAATGTGGGAGTTTGGTGGTGGAAATGAATGACACTGTGGATCTGTGAAATTCCCACTTTTTGGATGAGGCAACTGAGTTTCAGAGAACCAAGGTCACGCCACAAAGGCAAAGAGTCGGGATTAGGACAGATTCAGCCAATGCCACAGCCCATGCTCTCTCCACTGTGTACCCCTGGGCTGCTGTCTTGCCTGCTGCCCAGGGCCAAAGGGAATGAAGGTCAGGCAGCCCATTCTGGTGCTCAGCGGCCTTGAGCGATATGCAAGATCAGTGTGGAAAGAGAATTTTCTTTCTGGAACAGCAATGGCTCCATCTACCGGGTGCACACGGAATAAGTCTGACCCACACAGAGGACTGAAGTTTGTTTGCTCCATAATGGATTCTTTAAAAGGGCGGCTGGATGTCGAGTCGTACGTATTTTGGGAGCCAGGAAGCTGCTTCTAAATTACCCATACATAATCCATCCTTAAAAACAGCAACAAAAACCTCTCCTTGCCAGAAATTCTGGAGTGAAAGGTCCAGTTTCACCATTCTCGGTACCTCCTCGTTACCACACCTGCCACCTGCCATACCAGCTGTTCCCCACTTCTTTCCTTCTCTGGGCCCTTGTAGTACCCGTGTTTTCTGGTATAGCACCTGGAGCTGCCTGCTGCATTTGTTTCTTTGCTTGCTTCCTCATAGACTCCCAGCTCCTGCACCTTTCGGGTACGTAGAATATAAAGGGGATTTGGTCACTTCTGAGAGATGAAAGATTAGAGTAAATGTATTTCATTAGTTTAAGACACTCAAAAATTTGTTCATTAATTATATTCACATAGAAATCATTGCCAGACTCGTAAATCTCGGTGTCATTACATTTTTAAAGTCCTTGGGATATGAATTTTGGTAGAGGACAGGATAGAAAGAGCTGGAGGATATTTGTTTCACTAAAGACAGAAGACTGTCAAAGAATCGCGGCATGAAGAATAATTTGTTCCTATAAGTGTTTCTTTCCTTCCGTTTTCCACATCATCTTTTCTTTGCTCAGGCAATGTCTTGAATTTCTCAAAAATAAAGCCTCATAATGAATTAGTCAAGGAAATAAGAAACTATATATGGAATATGGCACTTTAGAAGTTGGGGTGGGTTACAAAATAAACAGGTATAGTTATTTTTTTCCAGGTTGTTTTGTTTTGTGATAGTTTTATTTAGGTAAAATTTACATACCTTTTAGAGTATACAATTCAGTGGTTTTTAGTATATTCACAAAGTTGTGCACCTATTCTAGAACATTTTCATCATCTCCCAAAGAAATCCCATATGCTTTCACTATCAACTCTCAAGATCTTGCTACTGACAGACCATCACCCCAGCCCCTGGCAACCACTCATCTACTCTTTGTCTCTGTGGATTTGTCCGTGGTAGACATTTCATGTGAATAAAATTATATAATGCTAGAGGCTTGGTGCATGAGATTTGTGCACGGGTAGGGTCCCTAGGCCTGGCTGGCGATCAGGGAAAATCTGTAGGGCAACCAGTGGAGCAGTTGAAGGCACCCCTTCCATCACCCAACCCGCTGGCACCCCCCTGCAGGCCGGGGGCAGCTCCTGCTGAGCGTCTGCCCCCTGGTGGTCAGGGTGCATCATTCCACTCTTGGGTCGATTTGCATATTAGGTTGTTATTATATAGGATGTAGTGTTTTGTGGACTGGCTTCTTTTACTTAGTATAATGTATTCAAGGTTTATCCATGTTGTAGCATAAATCTGAATTTTATTTCTTTTTTCTTTTTTTAAAAAAATATGTTTATTGGTTTTAGAGAGGAAGGGAGAGAAAGAGAAACAGAGAGTTAGAAACATTGATGAGAGAGAAACATCAATCAGGCGCCTCCTGCACCACCCCCAATGGGGATGTATCCGCAAGCAAGGTACGTGCCCCCAACCGGAATTGAACCCGGGACCTTTCAGTCTGCAGGCCGACGCTCTATCCACTGAGCCAAACTGGTTTTGGCTATATCACATTTTTTTTTAATCCTTTCATTAGTTGGTAGATACTTGAGTTGGTTCCACAGCAGCTGTTATGCATGATGCTACTCTGAACAAAAGTGTAACTGCATAGGTTTTTGTGTAGACATAAGTTTTCAGTTCTCTTGGGTATTTATCTAGGAGTGGCGTTGCTGCATTGAATGATATAGGTGTGTTTCTTTCCTCCCCCTACTGGATTAGAAGCACCCCCAGGACAGAGATTGAAGCATTCATCTCCTGTCCCAGGACCATGTACATGGATGCTCAACAAATGTTTATTGACTGGAATGACTAAGTGGATGAGATTTGCAATTCTAATGTGCAACTTGGTAGGGAGTTGTGAGACTAGACAGGCAGTGTGAATAAAATGGCTCTTAAAAAAAAACAACCCAAAAAACTGGAATCGTGAACAATTTTAACACTGACAGGTAAAATTGCAAAGCAGACTTCTCAGAACCCCAGCTCCACGTCTGAATAATGACAGCAACAATACCTCGCAGGGTTGTTGTATTAAAAATTGTTTTCATCTGAGGAGGACGCTAACAGACCTGGCACGCACAGTAGGTACTCAATCAATGTCTTGTAGGCAGTTCAGTTCATTATGGCCCTTCCCCCACAAACCAATCCCAGCTTTGCCCTTCTGTGAAACACTGCCTAGCTTTCTCCTTAAAAAGGCTGGGTTTTCATCTCACCTTCAGCTCTGGGTTTTGCTGCCCTATGTGAGACCATTGTGCTTGTGTCCACAGTCAGGAAACCGTCGCCGCTAGCTGAACAAGTCAGCAGAGGTGACTAATCTAGTGAATCGCGCTCTGACCATGAGAGCTGGAAGGGCCACCTCCCGAGTTCTGCCTGGAGACACCCCCGCAAGCTTGTGGTGAGCTGCACACCCCTCGGGTCTGCGATTTTTGCCCTCCGTTGGGGGCTCGGCCAATCTTGTAAAAACATGTGTTGTCTATTTTTAGATATCAAACAGACCGAATCTGCCTACCTCAGGGTGTGATTCTTGAAACCATCTGGGGACAAAACCAAGTGAGGGGATTCTATGTTTATTTTACTGTTACATTTAAATATGTTTAAAAATAGGCACCTTAGGTTAAATCCTTTTAATGGCGGGTTCGATGTTGTGCATTAGGATTATTTCCACACTAAAATGAGTTTGAAATGACAGCATCTCTAGCCTCAAACTCTTAATGCATTTCAATTACCTTCAAGTTCAGGTACAAAACTCAGGCTAGACCAGGAAAACATCACCGAGGCCAGTCTATCTATCCTGACTGGACAACACATAATATGTAACCAGTACATCAAATCAACAGTCTAAAAATTACTAGCCTCAGTCTATTATGTAAGCAGTGTAATTTTTTAAATTAAGGGTACTTCTAAAACAGTGGGAGATTTCTTAAGTGACAAATAGGCAAAAAAAATGTTCTTATAATCTTGTTTACACTATTAATTTCTTCATTATCCACTTTTTTAAATAAATAGAGCAGAGACATTGTCATTTCCTGTTGATGAACAAATCTCTAATTATCCCTGTGAGAACTACCCAGTTTTGTTGCCAGCAAGTTCCCTCAGGGTCCCCAATCTGTGGGGGCATTTGACAGTTCACAGACATGCCCCTCTCCAGGCATTAACCAACAGCTGAATCTGAAGATGGCCTCTCACCTTCATGTACCTCTGAGAACCACAGCCACAAGTCTTCCAGCCCCATTCCTCTTCCTATAACTTGGGACAGGACCCCATTTGGGAAAGGTAGTTAATGCCTGTGTTACCATCTTAGAAAGACCTAGAATTTAGAGAGGGCCGTGAAGAGAATCGTTACCCCTCCTACCACACACCACACACCACACACCACACACCACACACCATACACACTGCCCTGCGGGCCCAGATGGGAACATCAGAAGGCTGACCTGAGCCCACACTGTAAAGACATTTTCACTGCGATCATTGGCCAGGTATGATTATTGTTGTTGTTGTTTTTAATTAGAAGCGGGGGGAAAACAGTCCAGAAGAATGTGGGTGTGTATATTTCTTTAATTCAGAGGTTCATGGGGGAGGGGTGGAAATACGTCAAAAATGTCCTTACTACAAAAGTTGGCAAAACAAATAGCTCTCTTTAAAAAAAAAAAGAAGAAGCTGAACTGTGTAACAGGAGAAATTCTCTCACAAGAGAGAGTGATCCTGAGCCAAGCTTAGGCAGAGGGAAATTTTTCCAGCATGTCAGGAACGAAACTGACATTCCATTTAGGCCAAAAAAAAAAAGGGGGGGGGGGTGCCGGAGGAAAGGGGGAGGGGGGGGAAAGGCACCAGGATTCAGATGGGGCTTTAAATTTTAAATTCCAGAGGGGCCCTGGGTGAGCGCGCCTCCCCCTGGCAGCCCCACCTCGGCCTGCAGGGTTTTCTCCTGAGATCCCAGAGGACATTTCCTGTTCAGCCTCTGGAAATTCAAGCCAAAAATTACAAAACATCCTTTTCCCAGCAACCCAGGGCTTGGTGCTGAGACCGTCCCCTGCGCACGTCCGAGAGAGAACTCAGGCCTGCCCTCCCCTTCCTTCCGCGGAACCCCTCCCTGACCAGCGGCTCTGCTTCCCAAGGAGGGATGATGGATCAGGAGGGGTGATGGATCAGCAGGGGTGATGGATCGGTAGCAGGTGGTGCGCAGCCAGAGAGAAAGGACCCTGGGACCCAGGCCGGAGAGGTAGGCACCGCGGGACTGGGCCTTCGTGCGATGCTGTGACATTTATTGAGCCAAACGAGTTGCTTGTCCTTTAAGCCGTGGGCTGGGCGAGGGCATTTTCGCGGATGGGTGTGTGTGGTGGGTGGGTGGACGCAGAGGGTAAGGTCAGGCATTTCTTTTCCCAGTCTCTTTTCCAATTTAAGTCCTGGGTCCCTGGAAGCATATGTTTTATTTGAGTTCTGATGTGAAAAGGCAGAATTCTAGGAATTCCCTTCTTTTTCCCCTTTCTTTCTTTCCTTTTCTACTTTACTTTACTTTACTTTATTTTATCTTATTTCATTTTATTTTTTATTTTATTTTATTTTTGAGTCTCTGGAATGCCAAGGAGCATTTACAAATACCTTCAGCTCTGAACAGATTCGGAGAGACATGACCGGCACGGAAAGGCTAGGAAAAGGCATTTCGTCCCGTTGAACTGGGGTCCGGCTGTTTCCCAGGGCCTGGAACATGTGTTCTCCTTCCCTCTCTCCCACACCATCCTGGATGGGGACACTCCTTGAACTGTCCCTCTGGACATGGAGAGGTGGCACATTGAGCATCCGTGCTGTGCGTTTATGAGCAGAGCCCAAGGGCAGGGTCTGTGGCAGAGCTAACTGGTCTACTCAGACAGCCGCATGTGGCCCTCGCTTCCTTAGGGACATGCCCCCAGCTGTCCCCGCTGAAAGGCTAGCTATGGCAACATTGGCCTGACTCAGAGGACTCGGCGTGGCTTCTGCTGAGGAGTGCTGGAAAATCGATGGAGCCGTCATAAATGAGACATTTCAAATGTCTTTTCTAGGCCCTCCCACTGCCCTGGCTCCTCTGAATCACACATTTTTCTCCTTAGCCACATGCTGCTGTGCACTGTTCTCCGACAGCCTAGTATATGCAGAGTGAAATGAACAAATCTAGTTATAACCTATTAGTTGGTGATCCCAAGACAGCCACTAACTCTTGCTGAGCACTTGCTGTGTGTCAGGCTTCGTTCCGAGGGGGGTACGTATCAGCATCATCATCCCCATTTTACAGACGAGGAAACTGAGGCAAGAGACACAACTAGCCAGTGGCAGAGGAGGGATCTGAACTGAGGTAGGCCCAGTCTGGAGTCCATGCCACCATGCCCTGAACCCAGGAACACTGGGCTTTGAATCTTGGCTCCAGCATTGTCTAGCTAGGTGACTTTGGACAAGTTCAATATCCTCAGCCTCCGTTTCCTCGTCTGTGAAATGGGATAGTCATAGCCCCACCTCACAAGGTGCTGTGAAAGGTAAGTTACTTGTGAAATATTATTTTTCTGAAGCGGTTGAGCCATGCCTCCTCCCCCACCCCCAGCCCCCACCCCCAGTCTGAGTGTGCTGTGTGACTGTGGAGGAATCCCTGGCCACGGAAAGACTCTCGTTCTGCAGAAGGTAGCAGTGGGGCCTTGTTAGGTTTGCACCTTCCATCAGGGGCGTTGGGGTTCAGTTGCCAGCCAGTGCAAGACTGTAGCTGACAGCTCACTAGAGTCTAAGCTTCCTAAGGCCGGAGTTCATGTCTTATGTCCATTTGTTTCTCTTAGAAAATGTGTCTTAAGCCTCAGTCTAAGGCAGCGGTTCTCAACCTGTGGGTCGCGACCCCTTTGGGAGTCGAATGACCCTTTCACAGGGGTCGCCTAAGACCAGTGGAAAACACCTATTTCCCATGGTCTTAGGAACCAACAGACCGCTCCTCGGGGTAGCAAAGTGTAGCCATGTAGTTTACTGTTGTCATGTGAAGACTGTTACCCATGCTACACCACGATTCAAGACAACATTTCATTTATTTGTAATTAGAAATAAATATTTCACAATATATAACTACATATTGTTTTTGTGATTAATCACTATGCTTTAATTATGTTCAATTTGTAACGACAAAAATACATCCTGCCTATCAGATATTTATATTACAGGTCATAACAGTAGCAAAATTACAGTTATGAAGTAGCAACAGAAATCATTTTATGATTGGGGGTCACCACCACATGAGGAGCTGTCTTAAAGGGTCGCGGCATTAGGAAGGTTGAGAACCACTGGTCTAAGGACATTGCTCTTCAGGAGGGACACAGGCTCCTCTTTGGGGACGAGTGCAACCAGGAGCCTGTAGCTGCTCCAGGAGCCGCCTCTTCCCACGTCTAGCAAAGCAACTACATCTCTCCCTGACGTACATGGCGGGGGGCCATTTGAAAGAAAGTTTTGAAAGTTTTTCCACTGCTGACCTGGAACCAGGACTGTTTTGTCTCAGCTGCAATGACTGGTTGTGGGACAGAGTGGCTTTCAGAGGGATTTCTAGCTTGTCCTGCCCAGACTTCATTTGGGCCTCCCATCTGCCTCCGACCGAATGATCATCTCCTGCCTGGGGAGGCACGTGCCTGCAGGCTCAGGAGGGAGGTGAGAGCTTCCCTCTCAGGCAGCCCGTCCTCACGTGCCAGGGCAGACACGGGGCAGGCCCCACAGGGCTGAGATGATAACCTGGCCTCCCTCTGAGTTTTTTCTGAATGTGCCCTCCTCAGTTCTGTTCATAGTTATGGGCTGCATGATCAATGACCGTCATAGCTAGTGTAGATCTTCCTTAATGATAACAGCTTCCTTACTGAGCCACTGTGCTGAGCACATTACACAGCTGAACGCATGTCCTCCCCACAAAAGCCCTCCAAGGCAGCGTGCAGCCTGATGTCCCCTCTGAGATGAGGAAGCTAAAGGTAGAGACACTAAGCGACTTGCTTCAGGACACACAGCCCATTAGTGGTGGAGAAGGTAGGGATGGAAGCTATATCCCCTGAGTCTGAACACACTGCCTCGAATCTTTGTGCAGCCTTCTTTGACAGAGGTAAGAGGAATATTGTGAATATAGTTCTTTCATATTTTTGGCAAAGGATGCCCCTGAGAAGAGGCTGAGAGGAACAGTGGCAGAGCGAGGGCAGAAAGTTCCATGGAAGTTCTGTGAAAAAGCAGACTCAGAATTCTTGTCCATCTCTGATAAACTTGACCTCTCTCCTCTGAGAGGTTGTGAGGTTTAGTGAGAAAGAGCCATCTCTGGAGCCCGACTCCCCTGGTTCAAATCCCAGCTCTACTGCCTCTTAGCTAGGTCATCTTGGGAAAATTATCAAAATAATGATAAACTATGTAGATGGATGAAAAGAACAGTGCCTATTTCACAAAGATAATATGATATCTTTGTCCACATGAAGCGTTTAGAGCTATGTCTGCCACAAAGTAAGCACTCAATACATGTGTTATTATGTGTAAAAGAGGTTGTGCGATTAACTTAGGTAAGGTAGCTGCACCTAAGAGGTAACTGGTGTTTGAGACTATGAAATGGGCCCCCCTCATTCGAACTGGGGGTGAAAAGACTGTGCTTGGACCCCAGCCAGGAAGGACCCAGGGTCCCTGGGAGATAACTCAGGATCTACGTGAAAGAGCTTAGATGTTCTGCCAGCACGTAAAGAGGCAGAATTGGAACAACACGTCTTTCGGGTTGGCCTCGAAAAATTGGATCTTTGATTCAAATGAACTATAATTTATTTACCCTTGCCATTATGGAAATTACTCCCAGCCATTAGACCTATTGTTATTTCCAAAAAAGATATGCCTGTTTTTCTCAATGACTAAATGACATTTGCTGAATCACTTGTATTTTTGGAAGGATGCCTTTAGGATTTCCAGCTGAGATATAAAGGTTAAGAGCTAAATATAGCTGATTTAAAGGGGGAAAAAAATAGTAAGAAAAGCATGACTTACCCCGAAGAATCCTGTGGCTTTTTCAAAGTACAAAGGCGTGAGCATAGCTTAAGTCCGGATTAAATTTGCAATGATTTTGAAAATAGGGTGCATGAGTTGGCTGACCTTTCCCTGGAAGTAAAAGCAGGCAAGAGGTAAATTATGAACTGCCATTTAGTGAGCACTTACTATGAGCCATGCCTTGTGCCAAGTGTGTCCTGTGCGTTACCTCATTTGTTTAATCTTCATGACCATCTATCAGGCAAGGGCTATTATTACCCTCAGTTTACAAGTGATGACAGGAAGGTGTGCAGAAGGAAATAACACGCATGCAAACACACAGCCAGTAAGTGCAAGGTTGGGATTTTTAACTCAGGACTGTCTGGTTTGGGTACGGGTGCCTAAATCTCACATGATGGTCCTAGTACATTGAACGCTCCCTAATAGACGCTATTTCTGTTTGTTTGAAGAGTGCTATATCTGGAAGTGGATGGAGAGAGCCATAACTCCTACAGCACAAGGTCTAAGTGCAACACTCTTTGTCATTTGGAAGAGCAGGGGTCAGAAGGTGAAAAGGGCATGTGACAGGGGAGGCAACTGTGCCTAGGTCAGCAGACCTTCAGGTGTGGGTAAATCTGTGAAGCAGTTTATCTTCTTATCCCTTCCTCGTGCACTCCAGAGGCCCCCTATTTCCAGGATTCTGCTCTCTTTTGCTTTTTATTTATTTTCTCCTTTTTATTGAATTTATTGGCGTGAAACTGGTTAACAAAATTATACCGGTTTCCGGTGCACAGTTCTACAACACATCATCTACACACTGTATCCTGTGTTCACCACCCCAAATCAAGTCTCCTTCAATCACCATTTATTTCCCTACACCCTCCTTTACCTCTCCCTCTGCCTTCCACTGACAATCACTACACTGTTACGCGTATCCATGAGTTTTTCTCTTTTTTTTGCTCAATCCCTCCAGCCTCCACTGAATGCTCCCCCACACAGCTCTCAGCCTGCTCTCTACCTATGAGTCTGCCTCTGTGTGGCTTATTAGTTCATTTTGTTCATTAGATTCCACCTATGAGTGCACTCATGTGGTATTGTCTTTCTCTGGTATTGACTTATTTCACTTAGCATGATACTCTCCAGGTCCATCCATGCTGTAGCAAAGAGTGAGGTTTCCTTCCGGTTTACAGCTGTGTAGTATTCCACTGCACCACAGCTCTTTTATCCATTCATCTACCGATGGACACTCGGACTGCTGCCAAATCTTGGCTGTTGCAGGTAACACTGCAATGAACATAGGGGTCCATATATTGTTTTGAATTAGCGTTTCCAGTTTCTTCAGATAAATCCCAGAAGTGGAATAGCTGGGCCATAAGGCAGTTCCATTTTTAATTTTTTTGAGGAAACTCCCTACTGTTTCCCACAGTGGCGGCCTCTCTCCTTTTCTTAATGGATTTGGTCACTCCCTAACAACACAGAGAGGGTCCCAGCAGCGGCCTCCCACTGAGCCCTGCTGTCCTCGTAATTCCCCAGGACCCCATCTCTAAAAGTAATCCTATTTGTTGTTCATCCAAGCCTCCACTTGACTTTTATCAAGCCGTTGATTAATGAATGAATTGATATGCAGGTCCAGCTCTAGTGGGAGACCTGGATTTCTCTGTGACCGTGAAGAAGAGAAGCATTTTGGAGGAAGGACACTCCCTTGGTAGCCCTCATCACCCACCACCAATGCTGGAAAGGTGAACTCCTTGCTGAGGGCCTGCAGTCCAGATTGAACGTTTTCCCTGTGTTACCAGATAGAGAAGTTGCTTTTTTTTTTTTTTAAACATTTAGAGAACCCACTCTGCCGGGAAGGCTCCAGGAGCAGCTGAAGTGTGTGATGTCCTTCGTCAGTGCTCAGAGCACGGTCATAGTTATGGTGGAGAAGGTAGGGATGGAAACTATATCCCCTGAATCTGAACAAACTGCCTTGAATCTTTTGGCAGCCTTCTTTGACAGACGTTAAGAGGAATATTACGAATATAGTTCTTTCATATTTTTGGCCAAGGATGCCCCTGAGATTAGTCTGAGGAGGGCACATTCAGAAAAAAAACTCAGAGAGAGGCCAGGTTATCATCTCAGCCCTCTGGGGCCTGCCCCGTGTCTGCCCTTGCACGTGAAGGCGGGTTGCCTGAGTGGGAAGCTCTCACCTCCTGAGCCTGCAGGCACGTGTTTCCTGTGGCCCTTTTCCACCCCCGTATCAGCCTCTCACATCCAGACTCGCCTTCCTTCCTCAGCTGTACGAATGTAGTAAGGCCTTTAGATCCTTAATTCACTGAACAACCTTAAAGCACTCATGCGCCAAGTGAGGGTGTGTTTACAACAAGATTCTACTTTTCTTTCTGGATGACAATAGAATTTAGGAATCAGCAATTTGGGGAGGTTTTTGTTTTTTGTTTAACTTAAAGTTCATTTTTCTATTAAAGTTTATATTCAATATTAATTCGTATTATCTTCAGGTGTACTGCACAGTGGTTAGACAATCATATTCTTTACAAAGTGTTCCCCTTGATATTTCCAGTGCCCAACTGCACCATACATAGTTATTATACTAGCAGCCCTGCACCACTGGGGTCCCTCAGTGTGGCCTGCCGGGATCGGGCTGAAACCAGCACCCAATATCCCTCAGGGATGTAGTAGTACACCAAGTGGCAGGCAGCTTCCCTCCTCTGCTGGCCTGGTCACCCCTAACTGCCCTCCCCTGCAGGCCTGGTCTCTCCCAACTGCTCATTCCAGCCCCTCATCCCCGTCAGCTGAGTGTCTGCCCCCATCTCCCACTGCTGCCCCTAGCATCTCGTGGTCTGCTGCACCCAGCTATGGAGAAGTGGGTCCCTTCCACGGCCTCGCTAGGGGTGCAGACTGAGGCTCGGAGAAGTGGGGTGAGTGCCGGAAGGGCTCCTGGGGCAGACCAGGGAATCATGGAACTGCAGCGAGGCCGCCCACTCGCAGGCCATCCTGCAAGTCCTGGGTGGCTCTGGTCTGATAGGAGGAGGCTGGCACTAGGGATGGAGTTCCTGGTCTCCTTTATCCCTTCCTCCATCCCTCTGTCCAGCTGCCCAGGGAGGACACGGTTGGAGGGTTGCCTCACCTCCGGAGCAGCGCCTGGGAGGAGCGGAGGTTGGGCAGGTGGCCTCACCTCCCAATGCGAACTGCAGTTCAGCCTCACCTGCTTGCAATCTTGCATAGACTCAATTGCTTGTTTCTCTTTTAGACGGTCCAAGTTGATTGTCCCCTACTGGTCAGTGCGTGTCATAGGGAAATTCATGCAGGTCCAGGCCTGGGGTGTGGTCCCTATTTCTGGCTGGGATCCAAGCGCGAGTGGCTGGTGCGGAAGGGCAGGTCCCAGCTGACCTCTGGGCCCCGGGCAGCACCTGAGTCCCCAGGTCTGCATGTGTCCCTCTCTGCCTGAGTCATCAGTTATATGGGGCCTGCCTGGCTCCATCAGTGCCTAGAAGCAGGGTGGTGACTTCATTCCCCTCCTTCCCCCGCTGCTGGTCACCATCTGGGGGCAATTGGGCCCTGCTCACATCCACCTTGGCCTGGTGCCACCCGCTCACCTGCTCCACTATCCCGCCTCTCCTTGGCCGTCTGTTGCCAGTGCAGCATCGCCAATGTCTGCCATGTTCTGCGCCGCCCCCTGGTGGTCAGTGCACATCATAGCCAGGGGTCAAACTCCCAGTTGAGGAGACAATTTGCATATTAGGCTTTTAGTATATAGTATTATTGACTATATATCCTATGCTGTACTTTACATCTGATGACTATTCTGTAACTACCAATCTGTACTTCTCAATCCCTTTGCCTTTTTCACCAGCCCCCCAAAAACACCCACCCCTCTGGCAGTCATCAGTCTGTTCTCTGTATCTCTGAGTCTGCTTCTATTTTGTTTGTTTATTTTTCTTTAGATTCCACATATAAATGAGAATGTATGGTACTTATCTTTTTCTAATTGACTTATTTCACTTAGCACAATGCCCTCAAGGTTCCTACTATTACATGCTGTCACAAATGATAAGATTTCATTCTTTTTTTATGGTTAAGTAATATTCCATTGTAAATATACACTGAGTGGCCAGATTATTATGATCTCTGAATGCATAATAATCTGGCCACTCAGTGTACTTCTGTATAAAGGAAAGCTTGCAAATCTTGATATGTCAAGGGACCAGGAGATAGTGGCACCCAGCTTCTGGCTAGTAAGTCCTCTGCTTCTTTCTAACTACCCACAATGCAGTTCTTATACATGGAAAAACCTTATTTTAAAATCCCAACTCTGTGGTCAGCCTACACTGAGTGGCCAGATTATTATGCGTTCAGAGATCATAATAATCTGGCCATTCTGCATATACCACAACTTCTGTATCCACTTGTCGATGACAAGCACTTGCATTGTTTCCCCATGTTGGCTACTGTAAATACTGCTGTAATGGACATAACGGTGCATATATTCTTTCAAATTAGTATTTTGGATTTTTTTTTTTTTGGATACATACCCAAAAGTTGAATCACTGGGTCATAAGGCAGTTCCATTTTTAATTTTTTGAGGTAACTCCATACTGTTTTCCACAGTGGCTGTGCCAATCTGCCTTCCAACAGTGCACTAGGGTTCCCTTTTCTCCACATCCTTGCCAATGCTAGTTGTTTGTTGATTTATTGATAGTTCCCATTCTTACAGGGGTTAGGTGATATCTCATTGTCGTTTTGATTTGGATTTCTCTGGTGATTCATGATATTGAACATCTTTTCATATGTCTATTGGCCATTTGTATGTCCTCCTTGGAGAAGTGTCTTTTCAGATCCTCTACCCATTTTTTTTAATTGGATTGTTTGTTTGTTTTAATGTTGAATTTTATAAGTTCTTTATAAATTTTGGGTATTAACCCCTTATAGGATATATCACTGGCGAATATCTTCTCCAGTAGGTTGTCTTTCATTTTGTTGATGGTTTCCTTTGCTATGCAAAAACTTTTTAGTTTGATGTAGTCCCATTTATTTATTTTTTCTTTTGTTTCCCTTGCCCAAGGAGATATATCAGAAAAATATTGCTAAGAGAAATTTCAGAAAATTTACTACCTATGTTTTCTTCTAGGAGTTTTATGGTTTCAAGTCTTACACTTAACTCTTTAATCCATTTTGAATTTATTCTTGTATTGGTGTAAGAAGGTGGTCTGGTTTCATTTTCTTGCATATATCTATCCAATGTTTTGGGAGGATTTTAAGGATTTTGGAATATAGGTCCTTCTAGACACCCCCATCACACTATGAACCAGCACTCATGTGGGGCCCATCAGTAGTTATGGAGAGTTTAATGACTAGGGGTGAAGTTAGGGAAAGGGGGGAAATAAATCTGTTGTGTATCGAGGCCACCCAAGATATGTGGGGTTGGGAGTGGTGGGCTTATACCTTCTGCACTTTCATTCCTAAAGCGGTCTTAGGAATATTCCCTGCCTTAGCCTCACCCTCTATTTTCAAAACAAGGAGGATTGAAGAGACTGAAGCAGACAGTAGTTGAAAAGGCAGACACAAAACAGAACAAAATGTCCCAAGGCAGCTGGGGAAGGCTCGTATGTTCATTGTTCAGTGTGAGGCTCTCTTGGATGCTCGGAACTTTCCATAGTTTGACTTGCTGGCTAATTATTACCATCTGCGTGGTGGCTGCAGCCAACCCTTTGCTGGGCCTGCCAGTTGAGTTGCCGGGCCAACCTGAGGGCTGCAGCAGCTGCTGCCAGCTGCGGAGGCCCCCTCGAGTGTTCTTCAGGAACAAGCAGGCGTGCCCGCTGACTGCCAACCCGACCCGGCCGATGGTGAGTGGCTTGCTCTTCTGCCGGCCTTCTGGCCTCTTGCAGTTGGTTGTCCGGAGCCTGGTCTGGTTTCTCAGTCTCAGGTTTCCTCTCCCAGCAGGCCTGTGACATGCCTGCATATGTGAGCGAGCAAAGCCTGCTCCTTCCCTTGGAGTGGCTCAGCAACCAGCATGCACTGCACTGCCTTGCACACAGGCAGAGATACGTCATGGAAAAAAGAGGCCTGCGTATACTTTAGAAAATAAACAGCTGTCAGGGCTCGAGGCACGTATCAGCGCTAGCCTGGTGAGGCATTGACTTTGCTTCCAGAATCATGGCCCTCGGGGCTGAATGGGATCTCAGAGACTTTCTAGCCTAGACCCTCCACTATACAGATGAGGAGAATGAGGCTGACTGAAGTAGTGACTTCCGCACGGTCACAGAACGAGGGTCCAGGGGACCCTTTGTCTCATAAAACCAGTCTGTTGTGTGGATGCTCTGGAGAAGTGATTAAAACTATGTAGGTGCTGGGTATTTTCATTTAACCTTGTACATCCACTCTCCTCTGTGTCCAGGAGGTTGATCCGAATGGCTCCCTTGCATTTGACGTTCAGTTAGGTTCTGCCAAAGGAGGTTGGAAATCAGAGGGAGGGCACAGAGTGACCCAGAGGTGTTTCTTCCCTTTTCTCCTTTCCTGCTGGGTTCCCCTGGGGGGGTTGTGCCCTCTGACTGAAGACCACAACTCCTCTCAGAGAGCCCTCTCCACATGGCTCTGTGCCTCTGACCCTTCATTCTCCCCCTCTATACACTCCTAGGAAATGGCTCTCTCTCAAGGTCACTCAAACTTTACTCAGGCCGTTGTGAACAGCCTCTTTATGAAACTCTCACATTGGAGAGTGTTGCCTGCCAGGTCCTGACTGATACATGAGGCTTTGTTTGTAAGAGAAAGAAAAATCTACAGCCATGACTTTTTTTTTTTTTTTTTTTTTTTTAGCCATGACTCTTTAGATCAGTGTTCGGCAAACTGCGGCTTGCCACTCTGCTGACTAATGAGTTTGCCGACCACTGGGATAGGGACTTAATCACAAGGAACAACAACAGCCTGTAATTATTGGAATCGAGAGTCTAGGTCAGTGTTCGGCAAACTCATAGGTCAACAGAGTGGCAAACCACGGCTCTCTAGCTGCTTGTGGCTCGAGAGCCGCAGTTTGCCGACCACTGCTTTAGATTACCTTGGCTTGACAGTTTCTCACAACTTTTTAATGACCTTGAACTCTTTGAGGACTGCTAATCCAGTATTTTGTATGCCTCTCAGTTGGGATTTGTCTTACGTTTTTCTCATGATTACACTGGGGTTGTGCGCTCTTGGGAATGTCACAGAAGTCAAGTGCCATTTCATTGTGTCCTATCACAGGTATGCGCTATCAACATGACAGCATTGTTGGTGTTCATCTTGACTACCTGGCTGAAGCACCATTGGTCAGATCTCTCCACTATAAAGTCTTTTCTCCTTTTCCATGTGCACTTTTGGAAGGAAATTACTCTGCACAGTTCATGCTGACAGAGTGAAAGTTAAGCATTGCCTCATTGAGGGTGGAGTATCTATATAAATTACTTGGGATCCTTCTTCATGGGATATTTGTCTTATCTCTTGATTTATTTAGTTGTTCAATCATTATTTATATTCGTAGAGACTCGTGCATATTTATCTTATACATTAAGTTTGTAACCCAATACTAATTTATTAATTTTAATCGCTCAATTTGTCCCAACTTTGGCCATTGAGAACTCTTTTAATTGACTTCTGGGTCCCTTTGTCATACTCCCGTCAACGGAGGTTTTGGTGGTGTTTTGGTTGGTTGGTTTTTAGCACTGTCTTTACTATCTGGCACTGTAAGATGATCAGGGTTCATCGTGTATGGTTCGTGCCCCAGTACTAGATTCAGCCATTTCTCTGAGTAACTTGGCTTCTTTTATTAGAGAACAGTATTAAAAACCAAGGTCTGGGTGCCCACTATGCTTGTTGCCATTGAGGAGCTGTTGCCTCTAGTCCCTTTTAGTTAATAGAGCAAGAAGATACATGTGTGTATACTAACCTGTGCATATACACACATGTATAACTATTTCTATAGGCAGCCATCTGACTCTATATTAAACAAAACATGAATGGGATACTAATGTTTCCAACTCCAATCCATTACCACATGGATCTTTCTAGACCTCCCTTTGCTTATCTATAAGTTCCCACTCCCACAGGGAGAAATCTGGCTCCCACCATCTGCCATCCATTTACTTCATTGTTCAATTGCAGGATACTGGTCTAGTGGTAGTAGAATTGTTCACACGTACGCTCCTGGGAAACAACTTTGTCGGCTAGATTGCAGAGTTTATATGTTCCATTTCTTTGGCCTGTAGTCTTACAGATGCCACTCGTTTCCAGAGTTCGTTAGGTCAGCGCCTTTTCCTCTCTAGCCCCTGCAGTGAGGTTGTTTTATACATTTGTTTTGCCACAGTGTGCATTCCCTCCTGGGATCTCCTGGTCTCCCCCATTGTTTTCCTTTCATTTGCGCATATTAGGTTCGCTCTTTGTGCTGTAAAGTTTTGTGGGTTTTGACAAATGGGTAGTGTCCTGTTCCCACCATTATGGTAACATATAGAACAGTTTCACACCCTAAGAATAACCACTGTGCTTCACATATTAAGGTTTGTGGAGAAAATAACACCTGGGAAAGAAAAAGGAGCAAAAAAGCAAGATTGGGCAGGAGAGCCATCACTCTGTGATGCAGGCGGGACTAAGTCTCTGCCTGACCAATGCGGAGCTCCAAGCAAAGATTGTCAGTGTAGAGGGATCCCATGCTGGGCAAAAATGGTCAGGCCTTTATACTACCACCTTGCTCAGCCATTGGCTGGGGATTGCCAGAGAAGGCTGATCTAGACTTAAAAGCAGAGGCAGACCCTGAAGGCACTGATCGCTGGAGATGATCAGATGGCCACATTCCTTGAAGCTGGGTTGCTACGTCCTCTCTTGGAGAGGGATCTGAGTGCTGCAGGTCTGTGTCACCAGAAATACCTTTGGAAGTTCCACACACAGGTTGGCTGACCATGGGTCAGGAACCCTGAGTAAAGGATTCCTACATCCGTTGGGATTTGGAGTCAGATGATCCCATGGGCCCTGTTCAGCTCTTGGGCCCTAGGAACTGTCCTTCAGCCTCGTTTGGTCCAGGCAACCCAGGTGTTCCATTTCTCCCGTTCGTTGTATCTTGCTTAAGCCCTGCTCTCCTTCTTGCACTGACCATTTTCTGCCCTGCCCTCTCCTACAAGTAGGTCCTTCCAGGAATATTCATGGTGATTCCTGGGAACCAAAAGTTGGAGTCTACAGCTCTCACGTCTGCTGTCCACACCTTCTTAGATCCTAGATGCTCAAGGAAATGTTTATAGTGTCAACAGAAATGTGGACCACAGGTCTGAGCATAGACAAGAAGTTTGCCAGTTGAAAGTTGAAAAATTCAAAGCTAAGACTACACAGAAACCCAGTCCTGATTGGACATGACCCCTCCGTGGAACGTGGGAAAAGCAAAACAACAGTGCTCCCTACTGAGCTATGCGTATATCACATCTAGCAAGGTATGAGAGTTTCATTTTCTCTATCCTGACTCTCACACCTGTGGGTGCCCTGAGGTTTTCACCAGCAGGTGCAGAGTTCTCCGGTGCCATTCGGGTCTTTCTCTGCGGGTAGGTGGAAAACCTGCAGACTTCCTGAAGAAAGAGTGGTTCTGTTCTCTTCTACCCGGGCTTACTCTTCCTTTTGTTCAGCCTGCTTGAGGTTAGAAGCCTGTTTCATTCCCGTAACTTGGCAGCTCTGTCTGGCTCACAATGTTCTCAGATTAATAATGCACGTCTTCACATGACCTCTTAGCACAGTCTTAACTTCTAAGCCTAAGGAAATTTGTATATTTACTTTGTCTCTCTTTAGAGATTTCCTTTAAATATTTGCTTCCACTTTCTTCGTAGCACACTTAGACTCCACAGACTCTGTTTTGCCCAGCTAGAGAACAGTAGCATTTATTTTTATATTCATGCTATTTTTGTACAATGAACGGGGCATAATGATTTCAGTCTCAAAGATTCACAAATTAAAGCACTGCCTGGAACCCAGGCCTTCAGGACTCTTGCCAGCCTTCTGGTTTTCCTGTCTGCTTTGTCATTTCTCATTTGAATGGCTAACGCGGGCACCTGCTGGGTCAGAGAGTAGAAATAAAGAATTGGTGGGTGAACTCTCTAACCCTCTACCCCCTGCAATGAGGCTGGAATCCAAGTTTAAGTATCCAAAGGCTGCTCCAGGTCACTATTCCCAAATTGCATGAGATCTAAAAAAGTAGCAAGAGTTAATATTCCAAGATGACACTTGTGGTCATTGAGTCCAGGATGTTTGAATTATAGGCAGGTTCTATCGCTGAAAACAATACCAGGGCAGAAAAAAAAAATAGCCTGCTTTAAAAAAAAAATGAATAAAAAGCACACAAAGAGCCAAAACCGGTTTGACTCGGTGGATAGAGCGTCAGCCTGCAGACTGAAGGGTCCGGGTTCGATTCCCATCAAGGGCATGTATCTTGGTTGCGGGCACATCCCCAGTGGGAGGTGTGCAGGAGGCGCCTGCTCAATGTCCCTCTCTCATTGATGTTTCTAACTCTCTCTCTCTCTCTCTCTCTCTCTCTCTCCCCCTTCCTTTGTAAAAAATCAATAAAATATATTTTTTTAAAAAAAGAAAGCACACAAAGAGCATATTGTCCGTGAACCATTATGTAGGAATATAGATGACGAGTAAATGAAATAAAAAAGGAAAGAAGGTGTTTTTGTTTTAAGTGCTTGCATTCCACTCCCGAGAATACAGATTGAAACTGTGAACTTGGCAGGCTGTTTCCAGAGTAGAAGTGGAGGGTCACAGGTCAGAAGCATGAGCGCTCTGGAAACTGCCAACTTATTAGAGGTGACAGATGCATCACCTTGAATCAGGGAACAAAGATGTCTTTTGTTGGCCCCAGATTCCATTTTGCTGGCACAAAGTGTTAGAGAACAGTCGCACACAGAGGGGCTGGTGGAATTATAGAGGGATTTCTGAGAACTAGCCTTAGGCAAAAGGCATTTGGCTGGGAACTGGCACGGAATACCTACCGACCCTGTAAGTAAGCATGTGACTTTCATCTGACTTCATTTTTCATTTTTATTTTTTTCAGTCCAGAGGGATTCAAGGCCAGAGAAAAGTTCCCGACCCAGGGTTGTGGGCGTGTTCCCTTTTCAGAGTAAATGGAGGATAAATTCAAAGGCAAATCGCCAAAGGGCATTTCTCCCTTTGACATGGAGTATAACCGAAGTGGTTTTTAAAGTAATTTTTAAGTTTTTTTCTAATCAAAATAACAGACACGTCATCTTTGTATTTGGCTGAAGCGTGGCTGAAGGAAATCAGGATGGAGGAAAGAACAAAGGACCGGGTGGGGGTGGAGGAAGCTGAGTCCTGGTTCCCACTCTGGCGAGGGTTCTGTAACCTTGGGCACGCGTCTCTAGCATCCTGGCCTTGGGTCACTTATATAAGAAGGGGGAAGGCGATGGCACCTAAAGGCTTTTCCAGCTTTGTTCTAGGAATCAGTCTCTCAGTTTTGATTTTTTCCTGATGGGTAGGCAGTGCCAAAACAATGGTGTGAGGTGGAGGAAGTTTATTTGGAATGGGGCATCATTTTGCTTAGCAGTGATGGCTGGGGAACGTGAGGGTGAGGGAGATTTTACGGGCAGATTCAGACAGAGCTAAACTACGGGAAGTACAGACATAACTCAGATATAATGTGCGTTCAGTTCCAGACCACCACAACAAAGTGACTATCACAATAAAGCAAGTCACGATGTTTTGGGTCCCCAGTGTGTATAAAAGTTATGCTTGTACTAGACTGTATGTAGTCCAGTGGTTCTCAACCTTTCTAATGCCAAGACCCTTTAATACAGTTCCTCATGTTAACCCCCAACCATAAAATTATTTTCGTTGCTACTTCATAACTGTAATTTTGTTACTGTTATGAATTGTAATATAAATGTTTTCCGATGGTCTGCTAGCAGGGTCGCCTAAGACCATCGGAAAACACAGATACTTCTATTACGATTCATAACAGTAACAAAATTACAGTTATGAAGTAGCAATGAGAATAATTTTATGGTTGAGGGGCACCACAACTTGAGGAACTGTATTAAAGGGTAAATGCAATAGAAAGGTTGAGAACCACTGATGTAGTCTAGTAAGTGGGCAATAGAGTTATCTCTGAAAAACAATGTATATGCCTTGATTTAAAAACATTTTATTGGGGGGATGTCCAAAAGGGGGGAAAAAAGGAGACATATGTGCTACTATTTGTAATACTTTAAACAATAAAAATATATTGCCCTTACTGGTGTGGCTCAGTAGATAGTCAGTCTGCGGACTGAAAGGTCCCAGGTTCGATTCCGGACAAGGGCACGTACCTTGGTTGCGGGCACATCCTCAGTAGGAGGTGTGCAGGAGGCAGCTGATCGATGTTTCTCTCTCATCGATGTTTCTAACTCTCTATCCCTCTCTCTTCCTCCCTAATATATATTTAAACAATAAAAATATATATTAAAAATAAAAACATTTTATTACTAAAACAATGCTAACCATCATCTGAGCCTTGAGCAAGTCATCATCTCTTTGCTGGTGGGGAGGGTGTTGCCTCAATGATGGCTGCTGACTGCCCAGGGTGGTGGTTTCGGAAGGTTGGGGTAGCTGCAGAAATGTCTTCAAATCAGAGAACAGTGAAGTTTGCTGCATCAATGGACTCTTCCGTTCACAAGCTATTTCTCCATAGCACGTGATGCTGTTTGATAGCATCTTATTTCTTTTATTTACTTAGAACTTATTTCAAAATTGGAGTCAGTCCTCTCAAACCCTGCCACTGTTTTACCAGCAGGTTGACATAATATTCCGAAGCCTTTGTTGTCATTTCAACAATCTTCTCAGCATCTTCACCAGGAATAGATTCCCTCTCAAGAAATCACTTTCTTTTGTGCATCCCTATCCTTTAAAGTTTCCTTGTGACAACCCGTCAACTCAGTCACAGTTTCAGGCTCCACTGCTAATTCTAGTTCTCCCAGTATTACCCCCACACCTGCTGGTGCCTCCTACACTGAAGTTTTGAACCCCTCAGTCATCCATGGGTTTGGAATCAACTTCTTCCAAATGCCTGCTAAAGGTGATATTTTGATCTCTTCCCGGGAATCACGAATGTTCTTCATGGCATCTAGAATGGTGACTCACTTCCAGAAGGTTTTTATTTTGCCATATTTTCCGGTGTATAAGGACGACCCCCAACGTTTCCAGTTAAAATATGGAATTTGGGATATACTCGCCCTATAAGATGACACCCGGCATATAAGACAACCCCCGACTTTTGAGAAGATTTTCCTGGGTTAAAAAGTCATCTTAGACACCGGAAAATACGGTATTTTGCCAACATCCATCAAATGAATCACTATCTATGGCAGCTAGAGCCTTACAAAATGTACTCTTTAAATAATAAGACTTGAAAGTCAAAATGACTCCTCAATCCATGGGCTGCCGCATGAATATTGAGTTAGTAGGCAGGGGGAAAAAAACCAGTAACCTTGTATGTCTCTATCAGAGCTCCAGGTACATTGTCAATGAGCAGTTATGTTTTGAAAGGAACCTTTTTTCCCCCTGAACAGTAAGTATCAACAGTGGGCTTAAAAGACTCAGTAAACCATGTTGTAAACAGATGTGCTGTCATCCAGACTTTGTTGTTCCATTTATAGAGCCCAGGCAGAGAGGATTTAGCCCCAGTATTTTCACAATGGTGATTAAGCATTGGCTTCAAGTTCAAGTCACCAGCTTCGTTAGCTGCTCACAGGAGAGTCCGCCTATCCTTTGAAGCTTTGGAACAGGGCATTGACCTCTCCTCTCTAGCTGTGCAAGTCCTAGATGGCATCGTCTTCCAAGATGAGGTTGTTTCATCTGCATTGAAAATGTGTAGCCACCTTCATGAATTATTTTAGCTAGATCCTCTGGATAACTTGCTGCAGCTTCAATATTAGCACTTACTGCTTCACCTTGTACTTTTATGGGATGGAGATGGCTTCTTTCCTGAAACCTCCCCAAACCACCTCTGCTGGCTTCAAACTATTCTTCTGCCGCTGCCTCACGCTCTCCCAGCCTTCACAGAATGGAAGAGAGTTAGGGCCTTGCTTGGATTAGGCTTTGGCTTAAGGGAATGTTGTGACTGCTTTCATTTTCTATCCAGACCACTAAAACGTTCTCCATATCAGCAGTAAGGCTTGTTGCACTTTCTTATCATTCATGTGTTCACTGGAGAAGCAATTTCCATTTCCTCCCAAAACTTTGCCTTTGACCTCACAGCTTGGCTAACTGTTGAGCACAAGAGGCCTAGCTTTTGGTCTATCCCAGCGTTAGACATGCCTTCCTCACTAAAGTTAATCATTTCTAGCATTTGATTTAAAATGAGGAACGAGCCAAAACAAATGTGGCTCAGTGGATAGAGCCTCGGCCTGCGGACAGAAGGGTCCCAGGTTCAATTCCGGTCAAGGGCATGTGCCTTGGTTGTGGGCACATCCTCAGTAGGGGGCGTGCAGGAGGCAGCTGATCTCTCTCATCATGTCTCTCTCTCTCATCGATGTTTCTAACTCTCTGTCCCTCTCCCTTCCTCTCTGTAAAAAATCAATAAAAAATATATTTAAAAAAATAAAAATAAAAGGAGAAACGGATGACCCTTTCTCTTGAACACTGAGAGGCCATTGTGGGGTTACTAATTGCCTAATTTCAATTATTATTGTGTCTCAGGAAATAGGAAGGCATGAAGAGAGGGAGAGAGATGGAGGAATGACTTGTCATTGGAGCAGTGAGCACACACACAATATTTACCGGTTAAGTTTGCCACTGCATATGGGCATGGCTCATGGTGTCCCAAAACAACCACAACCACTGATAGCAAATTGCCACAACAAATATAATAGTGACGAAAAACTTTGAAATATTGCAATAATTACCAAAATGTGACACAGAGCCATAACATGAGAAAACACTGTTGGAAAAATGGTGCCAATTGACCTGTGCAACTCGGAGTTGCCGCAAGCCTTCAATTTTGTAAAAAATGCAATCTCTGGCAAATACAATAAAACAAAGTGCAATGAAGTGAGGTACACCTGTATTAGAATTAGGGTCCATTTAGTAGCACTCTTTATCTGTAGAGTAGGATGGAGCGATTGCTAGCAAGCCGCTAAGTAATACAGTTCTTCCAGGTACATGTAGTTTGACTAAGAGATAATGGGACTCTTTTCCTCCCCACTTTAATGGCCAGAATACTGATTAAGGTTTGCATTGTCTGAGTCTCACAGAAATCCAAAATATTAGTCGCTAACCAATGTGTCATTCACTTTTTTCCTCACACAAAGGAAATCTGTGGGTAAGCAATCCAGGACAGGCTCAGAGGTTCCAGGGTGTAATGGATTCAACCTCAGGATTAAGCATGGCTGTGTGAATTCAGCTATCCCAGTGGTCGGCAAACTCATTAGTCAACAGAGCCAAACACCAACAGTACAATGATTGAAATTTCTTTTGAGAGCCAAATTTTTAAAAAATATATTTTATTGATTTTTTTACAGAGAGGAAGGGAGAGGGACAGAGAGTTAGAAACATCAATGAGAGAGAAACACTGATCAGCTGCCTCTTGCACACAACCCACTGGGGATGTTCCTGCAACTTAGGTACATGCCCTTAACCAGAATTGAACCTGGGGCCCTTCAGTCTGCAGGCCAATGCTCTATCCACTGAGCCAGACCAGTTAGGGCAAGAGCCAAATTTTTTCAACTTAAACTTCTTCTAATGCCACTTCTTCAAAATAAGACGTGGTCTTTTGTGGAAGAGCCACACTCAAGGGGCCAAAGAGCCGCGTGTGGCTCGCGAGCCGCAGTTTGCCGGCCACTCACTACGCATCCCATCCGCATTCCAGCCAGCAGGGAAAAGAAAGCGCTCTCAAAGGGCTCACCTCCTATCTCAATCTATTTTGACTGCTAATCTATTAATGTCACAAACTGGATAGCTTATATATGAAACACCCAACAGGATTTATTTCTCTCCATTTTGGAGCCTGGACTTGCACATCGGGGATGAGCCTGGTTGCATTCTGATGAAGCCGTTTTCCTGGTTTCACGTCCCTGGGTCTAAAGCCCCGTCTGCCTATGTCTCTGTACCCTCCAGGGAAGTAAATCAGTCAACACAGGCATCTCTACAGAGATGCATTTGGGTCCCGAATAGACCACCTTTCACATTATTTTATAGACTCCTTTTCCCCATCTTTATCTCAGATTCTCTGCACCGCAATAGGTGGTGGGTTTTATTTTTTCCCTTTTCTTTTAAACCATCCTGAGCCTTCTGCGCTCACAGTAATAAACCTCTTCCCAACAGCCCGTCTTGTCCACAACTTTTCCATCCTTCCCCTCCTCCCCAGTCACTCCTCTCCCATTTCCCTTGCAATGACTCCTGGGGGATAAAGACCTTTCTCACTAGGAGAGGCTAAGTGTCCTCTGGAGCTTTGACAGGGGCATGTTTGTGATATCATTGGCTCTTCAATCACATTGCCAAAGTATTCCCAGTAGAATGGGTGAAGAATTTTAACAAAAAAAAAAAGTATCTGCCAAGAGTTAACTTTCTTCAGCTACTTGAAATCCTTCCCATAAGACCTCAAATCAGTCTCATTACACTTTTATGAATTAACTAGAGGCCCAATGCATGAAATTCGTGCATTGGGGGGGGGGGGCCTCAGCCCAGCCTGCACCCAATCCAATCTGGGATCCCTCGATATTTTATTAAGAGGTTTATTACTGCCTCAATATTTTATTAAAAGGTTTATTACTGCCAGGTAGGTTTGGGCCTAAACGGGCAGTTGGACATCCCTCTCACAATCCCTCTCACAATCTAGGACTGCTGGCTCCCAACTGCTTGCCTATCTGCTTTCCCGATTGCCCCTAACCACTTTTGCCTGCCAGACTTATCAGCCCCTAACCACTCCCCTGCCAGCTTAAATAATGCCTAACTGCTCCCCTATCAGCCTGATTGCCCCTAAATCCCTTCCCCAATAGGCCTGGTCACCCCTAACTTCCCTCCTCTGCTGGCCTGGTCACCCCTAACTGCCCTCCCCTGAAGGCTTGATCACCCCCAACTGCCCTCCCTTGCAGGCCTGGTCCCTCCCAAATGCCCTCCCCTGCTGGCCATCTTGTGTCCACATGGGGGCAACCATCTTTGACCACATGGGGGCAACCATCTTGTGTTTTGGAGTGATAGTCAATTTGCATATTACTCTTTTATTAGAATAGAGGCCTGGTGCATGGGTGGGGCCAGCTGATTTGCCCTGAAGTGTGTCCTGGATCTGTATGGGGGTTCCCTTAGGGCATTGGGCAGCCTGGGCAAAGGGCCTGTGGTGGTTTGCAGGCTGGCCACGCCCCGTAGCAAGTCAAGCGGAGGCCCTGGTATTTATCTTCTATAATTGAGACTTTATAGCCTTGAGTGGAGGCTTGGGCCAGCCAGGACCGTCGGGAAGCTTTGCTTCCTCCATTGCTAGGGAAACCCAAGCCTCCTGCTCACTCCATGGCTACAGCCAGCTTGGTTGGGTTAATTTGCATACTTGCTCCTGATTGGCTGATGGGTGTGGCTTGTGGCATAGTGGAGGTAGTCAATTTGCATGTTTCTATTTTATTAGTGTAAATGTGTATTTTCCCACACCCCAAAATATTGTGATGTGTATATCTACAATGTGGCAGCACCCTGAACTCAAGGAACCCTCTGGCTATAACAGAGTGAAGTTAATCTATAAACAGGAAGTCAACATTAAACATAAAAAAGGAGAACTATGGCCCTAACCGGTTTGGCTCAGTGGATAGAGCATTGGCCTGTGGAATGAAAGGTCACAGGTTCGATTCTGGTCAAGGACATGTACCTTGGTTTCAGGCACATCCCCAGTAGGAGGTGTGCAGGAGGCAGCTGATCATTGTTTCTCTCTCATCAATGTTTCTAACTCTCCCTCTCCCTTCCTCTCTGTAAAAAAATCAATAAAATATAAATTAAAAAAAGGAGAACTATGTTTAAATAGAAGTCTCTGAGTTTTCTGGAGACATTAAAATGTGGCCACATCTTTATTCTGTTGTGCTTCCCATCAAGAATGACAGTTAATGTTGAACACCTTTTTGTGTGCTCACACACAGGCTCATTCATTCATTCATTCAGCAAACAGTGAATACCATCCAGGGTATAGGCACTGTGCCAGGCACTGAGCTTGGATACAGAGATACAAAAGCGTACTTGCCATTACAGAACTCAGATTCTAGTGGAAAGACGAAGGAGGGAAGAGATAATTACAAAATAAGATTGGTAAGTGCTATGTTAGAGAAATTAACAAGTGTTATGGGAACACCAGGAAGGAAGGTGATAATAAGCTTGTAGGATGACTACATTTATCAACAAGTGAGCGCCAAGCAGGAACAATGAAAACAAAATAAATTTCCTATCTTTATGAGGTTTACACCCCAGCGAAGGAGATTGCAATAACAACAACAAAAAAGATGTAAGATCAGGATTCAGGACAGTGTTATAGAAAGGAGTTTGCTTTGGATCTGGAAGGGTAGATAGGTAGGTGTTAGTGAAAAAAGACATTCCAATCTTTACAAAACCCTCTTCTCCCAAAGAAACACCCCAAACACCCAAACACTGGGGTGGACAGATGGCTGGAGAGGAGGGAAGCAGGAATGGGTGAGACAAAAGGGAGTTATTAGGTGCAATGGGAGGGAGAGCGGGCATCTCCCCCTCCCCCCGCCTCCCACTTCCCTCCCCCCAAGTTTGGAAGAGCATCCATCCATTCATTGGTTGTCAAACCCAGAAAGGACACTAAACGTGCTTTCTTGTTGAAACCTGTTTGGTTCAGTGCATAGAGCGGCGACCTGCGGACTGAAGGGTCCCAGTTCGATTCCTATCAAGGGCATGCACCTTGGTTGCGGGCACATCCCCAGTGGGGGAGAGCAGGAGGCAGCTGATGGATGTTTCTAACTATCTCTCTCCCTTCCTCTCTGTAAAAAAACCAATTAAAAAAAATATATATATATATATTTTTTTTTAAATAAATGTGCTCCCTTGCTTTGCAGATGAAGAAATAACTCGGAGGGGGTGAACACGCTTGTCCCAATTCACCGGGCTAATGTGGGGCAGAACCAGGACCAGCCGGCGTTCCGGAGCGCTCAGCCCAGGCCTGGTGCTGCCCCCCCGTGCGGAGCAGCCGCGCTCGGAAGGCAGCCCGTCCCGCGGGGCGCACACCGCCCCCTGCTGGTGCCTCTCGGCAGAGCCGCCCCGCGCGGGGCTTCCAGGCGCCCGCCCGCTCCCCGGCGCCGCCAGCGCCCCAGCCCCGGGCTGGGCGGGCAGAGAGAGGCGTTCGGAACCCACCGGAGGGCTGCGGTCCTCCCACCTGCAGCCGCCGCCGCCGCCGCCGCCGCCGCCGGGGCCCCCTGGCTGGGAGGTGCGGCTCCCGGCCCCGGCGAGCCCTGGGCATCAGCATCTCCCCGCGGGCGGCGCCGCAGGGGGACCTCTGCAATCAGCGGAGGAGCTGGCCCGGCTCCCGCCGTCCTTTCGCCGACTTTCCCGGGCCGGGACCCTGCTCCAGGGCTCCGGGCCACTCCCGCCCACCCCTCGGCCCCACCCTCCCTCCCTCCTTCCCTCCTCCCGCCGCCGCCGCCGCCTCCTCCTCCGCCCCCGCCGCCTCCTCCCGCCCCGGTCCCGGCGCGGCCGGCGCTCCGCGGGACACGGGAGGGCGCAGCGAAGGCGCGAGCTCGGAGCCATGGGAGGCTCCCACTCTCTCACCCCGAAGGGCCGGGAGCTGGCCGGGGAGAGGCCCCCGAGACCCAGGGAGACCGCGTGAGTCCCGGAGGCCTCCCCGGGCCGCCGTTCGGGGGGTTGCGCGCTGCCCGGGGAGGGAAACCCGGCGCCCGTCTCACGGGGGCTGGGAAGGTGGGGGTCCCGCGTGGCCCGCGAGGGCGCCGGGACTCTGGGGGGGCTGGCTGGGTGGGACATCCCGCCCCGAGCCCCGCTGCGTGGCCGCCCCCGGCCCGGACCCTCCACCCCCCTCCCCCGCGACCGGAGCGCCCCCCAGCGGGGCTGCTGCTGCCCTCCGCTCCTCCGCTCCTCGCTGCGCGGGGGCGGGACGAGGAGGGACCTCGGGGTTCCAGACGCGGGGAGCCCCCGGAGCTCCGGCACGTTCGGGAGCCCAGCCGTGTGCAGGGCAGGGGCGACCTGAGCATGGGCATCGACGACTCCGGGGGTCCCGGGTGCTGAGGCAGGGCTTGCTGCTCACAGAAGGAACACTCCCTCTCCGCTTGTTTGTTCCAAGGGCCTCGGGGTGACCTCAGAGAAAGGGCTGCATTGTACCCGCAGCAACTGGGCTTTTGTTCTGGGACCGCAACAGTTCGGGGACACCAAGTGCCCAAGCGCAAGCTGCGAGGGGACAGTGTGAGAGGAAGCCCTCAGGGCAGGTTGCACGGCCAGAACGATGGCCCTGCTTCTGGCCAGAGGAAGGATGCGATGACAGCTATTTACCTGAGAACCCAAGCAATCTTTAATTTTTTAAAAAAATTATTTTTTTTTAGAGTGTGTATGAGTCTGGGAGGTGAGGGAATGTCAAGAAACCCACACTGTTTTAATTCAGCCAATGCCAAAGCTACTTGGTTTGAGAGAGAGAGACACTTAGCCATCACCTATCGGCAGCCTGGGCCATCGGAGGGCTTTCTGATCATCTTTTCAAGGCGAAGGCGCTTCCTGAATGTCCAAACGACGTGTCTCCTGATGTGTGTACATTGTGTCTCCTGATGTGTGTACATTGTGTCTCCTGATGTTTACCTATGATCACTAACCTAAACTTAGTTCAGGAAGTTCAAAGAAGAGCTGAGGCTGATTGGACACATAAAATGTGGGAAACCCTGTTCTAAATCCTATGTTCTTTCATCCCCCAAACACTGACTTGGCTGCTTCTATTGCCTCATTTCGCTGGGGAGGCAACCAGTGCAGCGAGATGAAGTGACCTGTCCGAGGTCCCACCGCTAGATGTGGTGCGCCCAGGTTGCCAGGATCCCCAGCTGGGCGCAGCTGCCTCCGACGGGAGACATGGGACTATCTTAGGAAACAAACTTTTATCTCTGCTGGCAGAGTACACCCCATTTTTTTCTTCAGTTCTTCCAGAATAAGGGAGAAATCAGAATTAACGGTGCTTAAGACCAAATCAGAGGAAAGTGTCAAAGTTGACTTAACTTTTTAAAAGGAGTTATTTATTGATTGATTTAAGAGAGAGAAAGGGAGAGAAAGAGTAAATGAGAGTGAGAGAGAGAGAGAGAGAGAGAGATTTGTTGCTCCACTTATTTATGCATTCATTGGTTAATTCTTACATGTGCCTTGACTAGGGATCAAACCTGTAACCTTGGCATATCAGGACAACATTCTAACCTACTGAGCTACCTGGCCAGGGCTGGTTTCACCTTTTAAAAACAAACATAAGAAGCAGTAGAACACTGAGATGAGGTTCAGAGTTTTGGGGGCCGATAGCCCTGCTCCTTAATGTCCACTTCACAGGCTGTTCTGAGGATGACATAAGATCATGTACATATGAATAACAAGTTATACAGTTTTATCTCTGAGCAATATATTATTTAGCCAAGGATAAAATTTAACTATTTAATGTTTGTGAACATGTGGCCAGCTTTATTGTATAACTTTAAAGTAAATATTGGAATCACTCACTGATAGCATGCTAAAGAAATGACTGCAGTGCTCTCTGTGTAGGACTGTTAAGGTGCGGAACTCAATTCTCAGTTGTTAAATTATCCAATGATTTGGCACTAGATAGAAGCTCTCTCCAATGAGGTTCCGCGTGTACCTATATATTTAGCAAAGCTTACCTAGAAAGACCAACAGAGAGGTTCATCCTTGGTCATCACTTGGGAATAAATCCTGGAGATGCCCTCAGCTATTCAAGTGAATACATTAAGAAGCACATCATGCCCTGATGGTGTGGCTCAATTAGTTGGCCATCATCCTGTGCACCAAGAGGTTGCCAGGTCAATTCCCGGTCTGGGCACATGCCCGGGTTTTGGACTCAAACCCAAGTGAGGGGCGGGAAGTGTAGGAGGCAGTCGATTGAGAGCCCTTCCTTTCTCTCTATAAAAACCAATAAAAACATATTTTTAAAAATGAGATTTTTCTTTTTAAAAAAGAACACATACGTGCACAAATGCCGTGTTCTCAGAGTGTGTGGGCTCTGCTTAATGTGTCAGCCCTGCAAACCACCTGGCATGGAGCTGGTGAAAGCCTCTTTAGAAATATGATTTCATTCCTGTGATATACATGAAAAAACAAACAGTATACTTTTTATCCAAGGCCTGCCTTGTTCAGATGGACAAGCCACAAGTCTCCCCAGGGTCGAAAAAAGTGGGGGATTCATTGTTAATGTAGCGCCTGCTGCAGATTTCCTGCCGGACATGTGGCTGTCGGATAACACTGACCTCAAGGAAGTTCTCCTACTCAGGCTGTTGCATTTTCAGAATCTATTGTTCCTTTTAAAAGTAAAAAAAAATAATTACACGAAACTCACAAGTAAAACACGAATGTTTGGCATTTATCTCTTGAAAGAGAAATGATGTTTCAGAAGGTTCCCAATGTACATTTCAAAATCATTTAATCCGGTACCAAATGTAACCAGATAAACCTCTAAACAGAGCTCTATTGTGAAATATAAACAAGTAGGGATGTCTGATTTTAAGATAAAGCTCAAATATTTTTAAATATTGTAGCTATCTACTTTCCCCAAACCCAAAGAAACAAGTGAGCTGGCTTTGGTAAAAGCGAGGGGAAATTTCACTTCATTCACTCCAGAAGGCTGCCTGCTACAATATGGTGATTAAATGCAGAAGCTGGAGAAGGAGGCCAGCTTGGGTTGAAATTCCAACTAGATTGCATGCTAACTTAGGTCAGGAAGCTTTGGAAAGTGATCATTTAACTCTTCATTTGGGCACATTTCTGCATCTTTAAGATATCAATAATAACCTCAGCTACTTTTTAAAGCGGTATATGTTATTAGTGCAGGGCCTGGGTATGATGAACACATTCACATGTACATGTACCGATAAAGCAGACACTATGCTAGGGATAATCAAAATTGGCCTTTTGATTGTTTTTATTTCTCACAAAAGCGTCATTTTGAAATTGGCTTTCTGGCTTTGCACTTGCGCCTTCAACTTCACTTTCACAACGGTTTTCTGCTCCTCGATAAGGAAGGCACCCTCGATCCTGTCACGGACACATTGAGCACACAGGACCCACCACAGGCCCTGCAGATGCGTTTCGTTTGGGACAACCTCATTAGAACGTAGGCCTCACAGCTCGAACTCTGCGAAGCCGTCTGAGGCACATGTAGATTTTGATGCTTTCCCAGCCTTCTTGGTAGGAAGGTCAACAATTCTGTTATTGGGCTCGGGGACAGCCTATTTTTGCAGAGGCCGTGCTGCAGGACAGCCTCCGACGGCCTGTCAAACGCGGGGCCATTCTGAATGCCTGCACTTACCGTCCCGGGAAGAGGAGGATGTGTATCGTTGAGTAAGGCAGGGCCGCCACTGAAGAGGTGGACCTGTGTTCTGATTCAGCAAGGTGGCTTACAGAAGCAAGGCAGTCACTTTTTCGAGTCCGTTTTCTCCTCCGTGAATTTCCACTTCCCAGAAAGATCCAGAGGATGGACATGCGTTGGGAGAGAAGGCAGTTTGGCAGAATGTTTGCCATCACTGATTCCGTAGTTGATGATTTTCAGCCAGGTGTCCAGGGCGGGTCTCCTCAGAACAGCACATAATCTGTGGAGAGCCCAGAGCAGAGTCTATTATTCACTGGGGAGTAGGGTGCATAACTCATTGGTCTAGGACTCGTTGAGCTTGTGTGCCTGGTAGGATGTGCACCTGCTGTCGGTTCTCTGGTCCCTCCTTTGTTTGCATTTGGGAACATAGCCTAATGGGACGGGTCAGTGGCAAAGTCAGGCAGGGTGTCTCAGGTCTGGAGTGTTACCGCTGTGTACCCTTCCGATCATGTGGATTAAAGGCAGGTTCTGCAACGTTCTGGTGAACTTCAAAGTCAGCAATGACTAAGCCGAGTGCTGCTTGATGGGCAGATCACTCTGGGCAGATGACACCACGAGGGAGGCTCTGGCTTTGAAGTTTCAGACACAGGAAAACGTGACTCGAAATAAGTAAACTTCGGGAACAATACTTTGGGAACCTATTGCTTTCAAGTTCACAATATTGTTCAGCAACCTTCTCTCCGCACAGTTGTTATTGTCCTGAAAAAAAAAACATGTACCTTCCCAATTGCTATAGGAAATTTTAAATGTCCGTGTAAAATGTTTTAGTGTACAATTAAGAGAGAGATTTAGAGAAAGTTTGTGGCAACGACCCAGAAAACCCAGCTATATAAAGAAAAGTTCAGTGAATTACAGTGTTTAACTTGGAGGAGGAACTTGAGCGATGTGGAAATATATATATATATATATCTTTTAGGGGATGTTGGCTGGCTCCATCTCCAGGGAAGCCAGCCCAAAAGGAAATGGTTTGAATTACATGACAAGGGAATTCTTTGTGTGTGTGTAGGTTGAGTTTAGATATTATAACTTCTAGCCTGCCAGGGGAGTTGACAGAGTATAAGAGTTAATACAGGAAGAAGAATCCCGCTCTGAAAATCCTGAAAAGGTTAGTTAGGATAGATACTCTGTCAAGGACTAACGTTCTAAGGGGGTTCAAGTGTACTTTTGCCCCACAGTGTCTTCCTTGTTTCAGCTTCAGTGGCCAATTGTGTCCCCCCACACCTCCACCCGACAGCTTCTCCCAGCTGGTACCTACACTCAGTGGCCAGATTACTGTTATCTCTGAATGCATAATAATCTGGCCACTCAGTGTATATCCTATATAATAAAAGGCTAATATGCAAATTGTCCCCTCAACCAGGAGTTCGACCAGCAGGCAAGCAGGCCAACCGCCCAGGTCCCCTCCCCCTGGCCAGGCTGGTCGGACCCCACCCATGCACGAATTCATGTACTGGGCCTCTAGTGTATATATCGATATTATGCATTCAGAGATCATAATATATCAATATACTAGAGGCCCCGTGCATGAAGAGATTCGTGCAATAGGCCTTCCTTCCCTTGGCCTCCAGCACTGGTTTTCCTCCGGCACCCAGGACCCAGGCCTTCGCTGCAGCCTGAGTCTACCATCTTCATCTTCACTGCTTCGCTGCAGACTCAGGCCAGAGTCTGCCATCCTCGTCTTCGCTGCAGACTCCAGAGTCTGCAGTCTTGTCTTCGCTGCGGCACTCCACTCCTGTAGATCCCTTCGCCCCTGCCCTCCCACTTATAGCAGGCATCCTGCCCCGCCTGGCTACTCTGTGCCTGGAGCAGCTGGGTGGCCGCCATCTTTGGCCTTCTAATTTGCATACTCACTCTGATTGGCTGTGGGCATAGGGGAGCTATGGTCAATTTACATGTTTGTCTATTATCAGGTAAGATATATATATATATATATATATATATATATATATATATATATATATATGTACTGAGTGCCCTTAACCTGCAGGTCTGGTTCCCCCTAACTGTCCTCCCCTGGTTCCCTGTTTGCCATCAGGTGATCAGAGCCTGAAGGTGGGATGGGAGGGGCCTAGAGGTCAACTGTGGCTACCTGCTCACTAGCCCCATGCCCACCACGGGTCACCCTCTGTGTGTAGGGCAACTGACAGGGCGGGGGCCTTGGCCTGGTGCCACCTACATCCCCGCCACCCATCCCCGGTTCCCTGTTCACTATTGGGTGATGGGAGCATGGCAGCCGGGAAAAGGGACTGAGAGGTGGTCAGTGCACCTCATAGTGACTGGTAGAGTAGTCATTCTGGTTGTGCTGTGTTAGGGTCAATTTGCATATTACCCTTTTATTATATAGGATATATAAATATATATATATATTTATCCATTCATTTGTTGATGGACACTTGGGTTACTTGAGTTGCCTCCACCTTTTGACTACTGTGAATAGTTCTGCTATGAACATGGGTGTACAAGTATCTTTCAGTTCTTTTAGGTAAATGCCTACAAATGAAATTGCCAGATCATATGGTAACTACGTTTAACTTTTTTTTAAATATATTTTTTTACAGAGAAGAAGGGAGAGGGATAGAAAGTCAGAAACATTGATGAGAGACATCGATCAGCCGCCTCCTGCACGCCCCCTACTGGGTATGTGCTTGCAACCAAGGTTACATGCCCCTGACTGGAACCGAACCTGGGACCTTTCAGTCCACAGGCAGACACTCTATCCACTGAGCCAAACCGGTCTCGGCTCTACGTTTAACTTTTTGAGGTACCACCAAACTTTTTCCACTGAACTTCAACATTTCACATTCTCACCAGCAATTCATGATGGTTCCAGTTTATCTTTCTAAAACTTGTTCTTTTCTGAGTTTTTCTTCTAAAAAAATTAATAGTTACCCTAATAGGTGTGAAGTGGTACCTCATTTTGCTAGGATTTGCAAAGAGGCACACCAATGTGCCACAAGAATTTTTAAAACATATAATACCTGGATATTTAGTCAGGGGCACCGACCTCATTTCCCTTAGATTGTCAAATTAAAAAAAAAATGACAATAGGCAACACAATAGCCATCTGATGTGAACGAATCAATATTATACCTATTTTTTTTTCTGTCAGATTAGTAAAAAACATATTTTTTGGTGTGCTGCAGAATTTTGGTAATTAGGTTATGTGTGCCATGAGATGAAAATGGTTGAAAGTCGCTGTCCTACTGATTAGTGATGTTGAACGTCCTAGTGTAGCGTTTTGGCCATTTCTGTATCTTCTTTGGAGAACTGTCCGTCCTCCAAATGTTCCAAACTTGGCTCAGTTTTGAAGTAGGTTGTTTGTCTTGTTGTTGTTGAGTTCTATGAGTTCTTTATACATTCTGGGTAGTAATTCTTTATCAGATATGTGACTTGCAAATATTTTCTCCCATTGTGTGGGTTGCCTTTTTACTGTGTTGATACTGTCCTTTGAGGCAGACATGTTTTTAATTTTAATGAAGTCCAATTTACATGTTTTTATTTCTTTGCTTTGTGCTTTGGATATTAAAACCAGCAAATCACTGCTATACTCCATGTCGTGAAGATTTTCCCTTAGGTCTTATTCTAGGAGTTTTAGCTCTTAAGTTTGGACCTTTTATCCATTTTGAGTTACATTTTGCAGGTGGTGTAAGGTAAGGGTTTCTTCAGTCTTTCGCATGTGGATCCAGTCTTCCCATCACCATTTGTTGAAAAGATTATCCTTTTCCCATTGAATGGTTTGGCCACCTTTATTGGAAATCGCTGAGCATAGATGTGAGGGTTTATTTCTGGATTTTCAATTCTATTCCATTGATCTATATGTCTCTCCTTCTGCTGGCACCACACTGTGCAAAGTATGGGTGGTGGTGCCAGGGACCTGCCATCTCCGAGGAGTGGTGAGGATGGGAGGTAGGATGGGTGTTGAATGGGCTGGGGTGGCAGGGGCGGGGGGAAGGAGGGGTTAGGGGGCCGTGAGGCTGGACAAGTAGGTGAGGGCTGGGTGCTGAGGTCTTTGTGGTCATGTGGGAGTTTGGACTTAACTCCAGGAGCCACCGAAGGAAGTTTTCAGCCACGGGGTTGGCCAAGCCACCATGGCAGGCCTGGGCTGAACTGGGGAGAAGTACTGTCACAGAGAAGTATTCTCTCAACCAAATGGTGGGGTGCCTGAACCCACAGCTTCTTCTCATTCTCTGCCTCTCAGTGCCTGCCCCAGGCAGCGCATTCAGGGGCGAGATTTTCCTGTTCAGCATCTTGTCTTGCCTTTATGGTTGTATATTAGCAATTCAGTAGCATGTAAAAATATTTTCATTTTTCCAATTTTCCAAACTTTCTATAATAAACATATATTCCTTTTATAATCATAAAATGCATTGAAAACATCTGAAAATTTAGAAAACAAACAAAAATAACTGTAAAGAAAATTAGTCATCTATAATCTCCTCACCCAGAGATGATTGTGTATAGTGGGTGGTATATTTTATTACCGTCTCTTCTTTCCCCAGTAAATTTGTTTTTCTTTTTTTAAATATATTTTATTGATTTTTTACAGAGAGGAAGGGAAAAGGATAGAGAGTCAGAAACATGGATGAGAGAGACATTGATCAGCCACCTTCTGCACGTCCTCTAGTGGGGATGTGCCCCTGACCAGAATCGAACATGGGACCCTTCAGCCCACAGGCCGACACTCTATCCACTGAGCCAAACTGGTTTCAGCTAAATTTACTTTTCAAAAGTGAGGTTATACTATACATTTTGCTTTTTTTTTTTTCACTTAACATTATAAACTTTCCACTGTGTCATTTGCTGAATTCAAAAATATCATTTGATTGCTTGCTCAAGATAGTTATCTGCCTGTACCGTAATTTATTTATATAAGTGGTTGACATTTAGTTTTTGCTTATATAAATAACAATTGATAAATACCTTTATAATTCTTTTTGCATCTCTGGTTAATAACAGGATACATTCCTAGCAGTTTAATAACAGAATCAAAGAATGGGAACATTCTAAAGGATCGTATAATACATTATTATGCATTACTATTTATTCCCCTAGTAAGTAGTACCAAATTATACTCCTCCCCAGCACTATTACATTCTTTCCATATGTTCATAGCATCCTTTCCAGTGCTGGGCACTATCATTTTAAATCTTTGCTAATTTGGAAAGAGGAAAAATATTATCTTGTTTTAACTTTAATTCATTACCAGTGAGAGTGAATTTTCCCCATATCTTTATTAGCTATTTGTAATTTTTTAACTTCTTATTTATTTCTTTTTGCCAATTTTGTTCTAAGATATTAAATTTTTAAAATATTTGTTTGTGCCCTAGCTGGTTTGGCTCAGTGGATAGAGCGTTGGCCTGGAAACTGAAGGTTTCCAGGTTCAGTTCCCATCCAAGGCACGTGCTTGGGTTGCGGACTCGAACCCCAGTAGGGAGTGTGCAGGAGGCAACTGTTAGATGACCCTCTCTCATCATTGATGTTCCTATCTCTCCCTCTCTGCAATCAATAAAAAATATATTAAAAAATATTTATTTGCGAGAGTTCTTTTAAAAAAATACTTTTATTGATTTCAGAGAGGAAGGGAGAGGGAGAAAGAGAAAGAAGTATCAGTGATGAGAGAGAATCGTTGACTAGCTGCCTCCTGCACGCCAGCCCACAACCCAGCCATGTACACATACTAGGAATTGAACTGTGACCTTCCGGTTCCTAAGTCAATGCTCAACCACTGAGTCACGCCAGCTGGCCAGACTGTGAGAGTTCTTTATGATGAAGACAGTTATTATTTATTGAGCACTTACTATGTGCTAGGAAAAGTTAGTCTCTTACATGCATTAACTTATATGATTCTCAAAATAACCCTAAAAGGTGGGTACAGTGTTAAATTCTCAATTTATACATGAGGAAACAGGCCCAGAGAGATTCAATAGCTTGTTCAAAGTTTCACAGCTTGAGTGACACAAGTGAGATTTAAATCTAGATAGCCTGATTCCACAGATCTATATGCCTAGGTCTTGTGTTATGTAAATCGGTTAACCCTTGGCCACCATTTTTGTTTTGGGGGGAGATTTTCTTTTTAGTGAACTTTTAATTTTAGAACAGTTTTAGATTTATAGAAAATTTGAGCAGATATACTGAGAGTCCCCATAGATTCCACAAGGAGTTTCCCCTATTAATAACATCTTATGTTAGAATGGTACTTTTGTTACAATTAATGAAACCATCACAGGTATATTATTATCAACTAAAGTCCATAGTTTATTCAGATGTCCTTAGTTTTTACTTGATATCCCTTTTCTTTTGCAGAATACCACATTACATTTCCTTTTTAATGTAAAGAAACCTATCATGTCTTCCTTTGGGGTTTCTTGCTTCGCCTGTGGGCATCATAAATTCATTCCTATCCCAGAAGGAGATAACTTTTTCTTCTAACTGTTTTATGACTTCATTCTCTTTATAACTATCTGAAATTTCTTGACTCACTGGTGTAAGGTAAGGCTTTAATTTGTTCTTTTTCAAAATCGCTAACCAATTACTCCAGTACTAGTTTGAGGTATTAATCTGTTCTCTTCCCACAGATTTGTAATACCATTTTTAAAATTTGGTATTACACCTGTTTTCCTTCTGTTCGATCCTTGATGGTTTTTCTCTTTCCATTCTCATTTGCTCAACAAATATTAATCAACTGCATTGCTATGTTCAGGCACTGTGACTATTATTTATTATTTATGTGGGAATTTACATGAGCAGAGAAAAGCATTTTGAAATGTCTAAATTTTTTTTTTAATTTTAATAGTATTAGGCACAGGACATTTGCCAGTCAGATAAGTGGAGGTGACCTTATGAACAGAGCTTGGGGAAAAAAGAACATTCATGATTGAGCTTTCACATGGATTTTCCATTGACCTTGATTCAAAGGTTTCATTTTCAACCATTTAGCTTCCTGTATGGAAACATGGTGCCTTCAAATACTCTCAGGTCATCTGCAGGCTTTGTTAGACTTATGCTTTTCATGTACAGTCTAGACTCTATTTTTATGGTAATATACAAAGTTCTAGCAGATTTATATAAGGAATGGCAAATGGTAAACCTCTGTTTTCTACTCCCCCGTATTCCGCTTCTACCTGTGGCTACTTGGTAACCAACCTTGCAAAGTGAGAGAACTCCCCGCCCCCACTTTCACATTTCTCTATTCTCAGAATTCTTACTTTTAAGAATACTTTGGATATAATTTTTTTTGGCCTATACATAGTACAGTTTCACCTTGACCAGTCTTGTGGTATGTCTGCTGCAAATGTTATTAATAGCAATTTTAGGCAGAAGAAGTTATATTTGCCTTAGGAGTATTACATAAGAGCTTTAGAGCCATAGCTATTTTCTGAAAGCAGAATAGTTCTGTTTCTAATATAATCCACACATCCGTCTTATACTGCATGTCCCCATAAAAGTCTGACAGCGTGTTATATTACTGAGGAGAGCTCCCAGGAATCTTGCAAAGATCTTTGCTCTAGAGCAGTGGTTCTCAACTTTTCTAATGCTGTGACCCTTTAATACAGTTCCTCAGGTTGTGGTGACCCCTAACCATAAAATTATTTTTGCTACTTCATAACTGTAATTTTGCTAAATTACAGCCAATAAGGAGGGAATATGCTAATTGACTGCCCCACCCTCAGATATTTACATTACGATTCCTTAACAGTGCAAAATTACAGTTATGAAGTAGCAATGAAAATAATTTCATGGTTGGGGGTCACCACAACATGAGGAACTGTATTAAAGGGTCACAGCATTAGAAAGGTTGAGAACCACTGCTCTAGAGCAATAGCTCTTAAAACTCCTTTGGATCCCCTAATCCTATCTAATAAAGATATGCTAATTGAACTCACACCATCCCAAAGATGGTGGCACCCACAACCAATAAGGAGAGGATATGTTAACTGACTATCCCATCCTCAAAGATGGTGGCACCCACAGCCACAAGATGGTGGCGCCCAGTCCCCTGAACCCCCGCATCTGGCCAGAGCCGGCCTAAGGCACAGGCAAGCCTCAGATGGTGGCTGCCCAGGTGCCCAGAGCCACCTGAGGCTCAGGTAAGCAGGGCCGGCCAAAGCTTGCACTGCCGGCAGTGGCAGCAGCAGAGGTGTGATGGGACATTACCTTCCCCTGATCACCAGGTCGCCTCCCACCCCTGAGGGTTCCCAGACTATAAGAGGGGGCAGGCCGGGTTGAGGAACCCCTCTCCAGTGCATGCATTTTCATACAGTGGATCTGTAGTAAAATAATAAAACTTTTATAGACTTTTTACAAATGAAAACACATACACAATATATAAAAGTTATTAGTGCCGAGTATCCTGCAGCCTATGCATTATCTCCTTTAATTCTCTCATGGACCCTGTGAAGTACAGCTTATTTTCTCCATTTTGGAGATGACTAAACTGAGGACTGGAAAAGCTGAGAAACCAGGGCCACAGAGCTGCTAAATGGTGGAGCGGGGATTCCAGTCTCATGAACCTGGCCAAAGGAGAGGAAACAAAATTACCAGTCACTTCCAAAGCCGGTCTGCCCAGAGCCAACTCATTCACCAGCAGAGGCTTCTGTTTGCCTGCTAGAAAGTAAGGTTTTATGGCTCTTTCCCTACTGATAACAGTGTCAGGAAAGTAAATGTTTGAGGGAATACTGTCCAACCCATCCTGTAGGTAAATACTTATATACTGTATTGCATCTACACGGAGCAGATAGAACGTCTCTTCTGGGTTTCTTTGCTGAATTATTTGTGCCTGGATCTCGCTTTAATTTTGCTTTTCTAACAACTGCAAAATGGTATGTTTCTATGGCTACATAAAAATTGTTCCTTAATAGCAGTTGGAAAAAACAAAACCAGAAAAAGCTTACATTGGAAGCAGACTGGCATTCTACCTGCCAGACATCATCTTCTATGCGCTTCTCTGAGTCCAATAGTGTCTGCCCGACTCTGTCCCTCCCCCTGTCCCTTCCTTTGCCTTTTCAAACCTTTGAATTCACTGGTTTCCCCAGGCGGGAAGCCATGGTGCCTTATAAATGTCCAGCAGCCCGTGGTGATGGCATTTGGGAACACAAGTCAAGTTCTGAATAGTATGAGCCACCTTTACAGTTGATACCCCAGATGTAAGTTGGCAGGTTGCCTTGGGGACAAAATTAGAACTAAGATGTGTGCCCAGGTTTCAGGAGTAGCTGACAATAGCAGGGGAGAAGAGAGACAGAAATAGTAGATATAGTCTGGAGTGGGCCTCTCTCATCTATTGTCTACCTGCTTCCTGCTTCTTGCCAGGTAAAAGGCGCTGTTCTCTGGTTCTCCCACCAGGGGGCGCCAGCCACCATCTGCTTAGTTTTTGGGGGGGAGTTTTGTTGTTGGTTTGTTTGTTCTTTTTGCTAAAATTAGCCTGAGGTGAGCAAGACTTTCTTCCGCCAACTCTGTGGCTGGATGGGCTAAAGTGAGAAAGTCCTCTGATACTGACTGACAGTATGCGTAGGAGCAGAGATTAGATTAGGGAACGAAGAAGGATGAAATTTGATATTTTGATACTTCTGTTTCCTTCTGCGGGCGAGGATACTACCTCTCTTGCGTGTGTTGCTTCTCTTCACTCTTCCAAATCGCACGGTTTGCATATTTTTTTTGTGGCTTCTCATTAGTTGGACATCTTTGTCCCTCTTCCTGTTGCTCATTGGTGCTCACTGGCTGAATCATGGCATAAATTGTGACTTTTTTGTATTTATCAAAAGATAAAGCTCGAAGAAATTCTCTTCAAAGGTTTGTTGATTGAATATGTGACAGGACTCTCTGGTGCCCTCTGGTGGCTGCTGAAGCTCCCCGCTGGCAAATGCGTCCGTTCAGCAGGTTTATTCAGGGAGAGAGAGAGGCTGGTGCTTTCCCCACCCAGCAGGATGCAGAGCCTTCCCTGCCAGAGTGGGTCATTCCAGCCCCTGAGGCATATTCTTCGGACACCAAAACCCAACACTGCAGTACTTACTGGACTGACTCTTCCAACATCTCTTCTTTTCTGTCTTTGTTGCCCCAGGTCTACACTTTTAAATTTCTCCTGCTGCCAGCAGCCCATTCCAGCTGCTGGTCTTTTTCTTTTAAGTAAAAGTTTTTTTACCCCTGTGAATTGTCTGTCTTGTTTGGTTGATTCCATTCCCCTGTCTGAATCGTTAGTGAGCCTGAGGAGGGTCATGTGATGGGATCGAAGTACTTCCGGGTTGCGTGTGACTGTGTGAGGTGTGTGTGTCACTGTGTGGGAGGTCTGTTTATGTGTGCATGTGCACAGGTGTGTATATGGGAGGGGAGGTATGTGTGTGTGTAGGTATGTGTGTATGTGTGACTGGGAGGTGTGTATATGTATCTGTGTGTGACTGTGTGTGTGAGAAGTGTGTCTATGTGTCTTTGTGCACATGTATGTGTGGGAAAGGGCTGTATATGTGTGTGTATGTGCACAGCTGTGTGAGTGGGTGGTGTGTATTTGTGTACAGGTGTGTATGGGAGGGATGTGTGTATGTGCACAGATGTGTGGGGGGGAGGTGTGTGTTTGTGCACAGGTGTGTATAGGAGGGGTGTATTTGCACTGGTGTGTATGTGTACACAGGTGTGTGTGGGGAAGGTATATGTGTGTGTTTGAACATAGGTGTGTGTGTGCACAGGTGTGAGATGTGTGTGTGTGCACAGGTGTGTGTGGGAGGTGTGTATGTGCACAGGTGTGAATGGGAGGTGTGTGTTTTTGTACACAGGTATATGTGCACAAGTGTGTGTGAGAGGTGTGTGTGTGTTTGTGCACAGGTGTGTGGGGGAGGTGTGTGTGTGTTTGTACACAGGTGGGGGGGAGGTGTGTGTGCACAGGTGTGTGTGTTTGTGCACAGGTGTGAATGGGAGGTGTGTGTTTGTACATAGGTATGTGTGGGGAAGGTGTGTGTGTGTGTTTGTACACAGGTGTGTGTGGGGGAGGTGTGTGTGCACAGGTGTGAATGGGAGGTGTGTGTGTTTGTACATAGGTGTGTGTGAGGAAGGTGTGTGTGCACAGGTGTGTGTGGGAGGTGTGTGTGTGTGTGCATGAGCCTGTCCTGCCAGCTCTGACTTTCCCACAAGTCCTTCTCACAAAGCCGTGGCAGTCTCACACATGGAGATGTCAGAGGCGAGGCCCCCCCACCTCCCCGGCTGAGCCAGGGCGCTGCTCAGGCTGCACTATGTGTCGGGGATAGAGTCGGAATGCTCTAGCTGGAGCATCACCTCGCAGATGGCTCACGATCTGCACAAGGCGGGGAGGCTGTCTGAGGCTGCACTGCTCATCAGCAGGAACCGTCTCCCCAGGAGCAGCAGCTCCGCCTTCCCAGGAGTCTGAGGGGAGTGTGCACTGGGGCTTGCGCTTCTCTTTTGTAGTCAGGAGCGTCACCAGCCGCGGGTTTCCCTCCCACGGCTTTCTCCCTCTCCGTCTGTCACAGTGCTTCCTTTTTTGGTCATCCTCAAGCTTTCCTCGGCATTCATCACTAGAGGAGGCTCGGAATATGTACAACCCCAGCAGCCCCTTGCATTACACCGTCCATGACGGGTCTGATTCATATGTCAAGTTCAGAGAGAATATGCAGGTCCCGTGGCGTGCCTGGCCCAAGCTGAGTCACTCAAGGGATGTTTTTCAATCAGCAGATTTAATTAAAGCGTGGATGCTGAGGATAAAGCAATTCTGAATATCTTACTGAAGGAAAAAAGTCAACATCTAAAGGGGGAAAAGGAAGATTCCAGCACAATATTTTGACACTTCAATATTGGAGTTAAATAACATATTTAAATTTGGCTGCTGCTGAGGAAGAGTGAGTTCTGGAAACATCAGAGGCAGCTTTGTACCAAACAGATGTACCAGGAGCGGGGGAATGAGGCTGAGAATGTTGCCGCACGGTCTCCGTGTACCATTCCTGGCACCAGCAGCCTGGGAAGTGTGTCTACCAGCTGTCATTACTTGAGGCTTACAAAGCATTTAAAATAAAGGGATGATTGAACCAAGAGGCCAGTGACTAATGAAAGTGCCCATCATGTTGGTTAATCCCAGGGCAGAGGCACATTTCTGCATAAACTGTCCATTGATCCTGCGGAGGACTCTGCCTGCCCTGGGGGAGCCTGCTGGCTGCGCTGCCGTTAGCTAGGTGGAGGCCGCTTCTCCGGCAGTGGCTGCCCTGGCAGCTTTTCAACTGTCTCCCGCCCTGAGGATGCTGCGCCTTCTTCAGGGTCCTGCCCGAAGCCCCGGATTTGTTACAGAAAATGGGAGGGATCGTGGCTAAAAGTGTAGAGAGATTATCAGGAAACACGTAGGATGCTTGGGCTATGTGCCCTGTGCTGAACCAAGTGTTCTCAGATGGGAGGGATGGGCGGTTGCTGGTGGAGTGGACAGACTGTTTCGTGAGGCCTGAGTTATTTTCCCACCCATGCATCAGGAGCCACGACATGCCTCCTGCATTGCAACCCGCCCCCTACTGGGGATCCAGCCCAGGATCCTTCAGTCCATAGGCCAGTGCTCTATCCACTGAGCCAAACCAGCTAGGCTGTTTTAAATATTTATTTATTTATTATTATGAGAGGGCAGTGGGGGGTTGGGGGGGGGGGAGAAGAGATTTGTTGTTCCACAGTTACAGAGAACCGGAATAATCAAACAATGCTCAGAGAGTTTGGAGTTACATTTATTATCCGAGGGTCCAGAGGAAAATGTTTCTCAAATTCTGGGCCCCAACATGCAGAAATTTTCCCTATTTATATGTTTTTACCTTCTTTGTCTCCCAAATATGGGATGTTTCCTGCCCCTTTGCAAGTTCTTAAAGGGCCCCTATGTGCTGAGGTCTTGAGACCTCAACCAAAGACCTGGCCTGGTGCCAGTACTGATAATTTTGCCCAGGGAAGGTTTAATGGCCTCTCTGAAGTGAGAATAGTCTCATGTTCCTTATTATCTAAGCAGGCAAACATTTACAGAAGCCAAATAGCAAGGTTAAAATTTTAAATAGCAGTTTTTATATAAGATGGATGCTTCACCACTTATTTATGCATTTATTGTTTGATTCTTGTATGTGTCCGGACTAGGGATTGAACCTGCAACATTGGTGCAGTGGGTGGGCACTTTAACCAACTGAGCTGCCAGGCCAGGACTAAAATATTTTAAAAACAAACCACGGTGTTATTTTTATACAGACGAATTCTTTGCTTTATCAAATAGCTCCTGTTGCCTTTTAAAATGAGGTCAGTTGGGTGGGGAGAGTTCTGTCTGTCAAGTCAGAAACATTTAATCCTGTGAAGAATTTTTGTGAGTTTATTTGAGACATTCCAATGATACCTTATCATAGACGCAAAAAGACACTAAGCTTTCCCTGACCGGTTTGGCTCAGTGGATAGAGCATTGGCCTGTGGACTGAAGGTTCGATTCCGGTCAAAAGCATGTACCTTGGTTGCGGGCACATCCCCAGTAGGGGGTGTTCAGGAGGCAGCTGATCGATGCTTCCCTCTCATCAGTGTTTCTATTTATCCCTTTCCCTTCCTCTCTGTAAAAAAAAATCAATTAAAAAAAAAAAGACCATAGGCTCAGCTAAGGTAAAGATTGACCTTTGTTAGGGAAGATACCGGCCGGAGGACATGACTACTCACAGTAAACTGCCTTTTAATTTAAAGTTTTCATTTCAGGCCATCCTTTGTGGTTGCTTTAAGTCTCTGATTTTTCCAGGACGCCACACAGGTTAGCATGTGGCCCCTTTCCATCCACGTATCTTTGTTACATATGCCGAGTGCACACTCCTTCAGGGTGGGGGAGAAAGCTAGAATTCATGCTTCCCATCCAAGAGTCATGAGTCCTCGTGCAAGCTTTGGTGCCGAGTCCTCTCCCGGCTGCGCTGAATGACTCAGGAACTCATCCGCTCATCGGAAAACCAGGATACGGGCCCAGGGGTCTCTGGCAGAGGTCCCTTCCCAGTAAAAATTCCTCTGGTCCGCGAGGTCTGCGGTTGATGCTTGGGTTTGGAGTCAGTGACATTACTTGTTCAGCAAACAATTTAAAGCAAATACATTCTCCTCAGTGCCATCGATGCCTGGGCCTGTAGAGAGCGCCTGGGAAGACTCACGGGCATTTCTTTCATTACTGTCGGCTGAATCCAGTGGCGTCAGCAAAGCCACGTCCTGGAAACACAGCTTTGCCGGAGAGGAGACAGGAGTGTTGTCAGCTTGGCCTTCAGCCCAGGTGCCAGGGCGTTGGGTTTTGTTATTTAAATCCAGCCAAGCACCGGGAAGGAATACGACTCGGGCCCACCCAAGAATGCACATAATCGCCTTTGTCTTGACCTTTAGTAAAACTTCCTGTTTTTTGTTGTATAAAATAAACTCGCTGTATGGGCTCTGGGTCCCTGTCCCTGTCCCTGTCCCTGTCCCTGTCCCTGTCAGAGGACAGTGGTCTCACCCGGCCCCAGCTTTTTCCTTCCATCGGTGTCTATTTCTTTCATTTTCTCAATCTTCAGCAGCCCCTACTCAGGAACCGGATCGCTCTCTACCCTCACTCGGCTAGGGACTCGGAAAAGAGAGAAATATTCACATTGGCCAAAGGAAAGAGAAAACACATATTCTATTAATATACTGTGGGGCTAAAAAAAATACTTTTTCTCCCATCTTCTAAATTCTTCTAGTTGAGCTAATAATCGAGTTGACAGAGACCGATTAACAGGAGGACATCTAATTTTAACATAAGCACATCGGGAATTCACATAAGCAGGAAAGTTCCAAAGATAGTGAGGCAAAATTGGGTACATGTGTCATTTTGGATGAAAGGATGGGAGTGGGATTTTGGATGTCAGGGGTGAAAATAGGCGATTTAGAGGCAATTGAGGAAGAGCAGAACACACATGGAGGGCAAGTTCTTGCTTCAATGGGCCACAAGGGTGATGAAGCTACCCGGCTCTTCCTGGAGCTCTCCCAGCCACCGTATTCAGTTCAAACAAGGAGAAGGTGAACGTCTGAAGAGGTTCTTTTCATCTGAATCTCTTGGGCAGGCAAGGAGGGTCAGACATTCTTTCTGCGTCTTTTCTTTCCTAGTAACCGCTTAAAATCAACAACCCAAAGAGTAGCTTGAGGGTGGCAAAACTGTAGTCCCCTTTAATGCCATACATGATGAGGTCCAGAGAAGAGCAGTTAGTAGAACCTTGCATAGAGTAGTTCTGTGATACAGCAACATAACTTGGTGAATTAGGAGCCAATAAGAAAACAACCTCTAGCCAAAACCGGTTTGGCTCAGTGGATAGAGCGTTGGTCTGCAGACTGAAAGGTCTCCCAGGTTCGATTCCGGTCAAGGGCATGTACCTTGGTTGCGGGCACATCCCCAGTGGTCGATGTGCAGGAGGCAGCTGATCGATGTCTCTCTCTCATGGATGTTTCTAACTCTCTATCCTTCTCCCTTCCTCTCTGTAAAAAAATAATAAAACATTAAAAAAAAAAAAAGAAAACAACTTCTAAAAACATACTTTGTGGGTACGTGCTAGAAATGATCACTAGCACCCGTGAGCGTTAAAACCAAAGAACAATAATGATGCATTCATTTAATGTGGGTCAGTTATTATTTTAGCCTTTGAATTGGGAAAGTACTCATGTATTATACAGCATTTCCAGACTTAATAAAATCATATTATTTTCTCCCCAAAGAAGATACTGTTCTTCCTATCATGTCCAAATCCATTCTGCCTGGAAGACTTGGCCTTTGTGGGCACCGAAGTATTGGCTCCCTGTGCCATTTAGCTTTTTTTGCCCACACCTATCATCTTTAAAGATGCAACCGCCTAATTTCCTGAAAGACACTATTACACCTGAAGACATTTCAGTAGGGAAACGTGGGCTCATCTTGTTTTCAGGATAGTTATTGAAAGATGAAAGCCAGTGATGTGTTTGCGGGCAGGCTAAATAGCCATCTTGTACTGTGAGTCAAGATAAGCTGAATGTGTGTAAGGAAAAGGGGATAGAGGATGGGCTATCCAAAGGGCAGGGCCACACAGCCCTGAGCCAAAGGGGAGTGAGTCCATGAAGGCAGCAAAAATACACTTAGGACAGTGACACAAGAAAGGGCTAAGCCTAGGCCAGGCTGCTTTGGCTCAACGGGGCCTTGGAGACAAGCTCAGGGGGTTAGACCCAGATGTGAGCTGCAGCTGCCCATTGCTCCCCTGCTTGCAAGTCTCATGGGGTCCCTTAAAGGTGCCTGTAGGGGAAGAAGAGAGAGAAGGGAATGGCATGGGCATACTCCTTGGCAGGAGAGGGCACACTGGGTCCTTTGTCCTAAGTGTATTTATTTATCTCTCTCAGGCAGGTGGAAATCTTAGGGAAGATCTCAGGGGAGGTTCTCAATAGAATATTCATTAGCTCTCCCGGTGTGCTTCCTCCCCACGCCCCCGGGGTCATGGTCTGCACTGATTGGTGGTGTCGGCAGGGGGTCATTAGTCATGGTCCTGAGGCAGCCACAGTGTCCCTTGTCTGGTTTTTCTGCTTTTTGGGGCCTGAAATACAGCTGAGGCCTAGATATTATCTTTAGGGAGGCAAAGGTCAGGGGGTCTAAAACGCCTAACTAGTGATATGCTCCTAGACTCTGCATTCCAATAATTACAGGCTGTTGTTGTTCCTTGTGATTAAGCCCCTATCCCAGCTGTCGGTTGGCAAACTCATTAGTCAACAGAGGGGCAAACCGAGTCTCCGGAGGCGCCTGTGGCGTGGGGAGGATAGAGTGCCCTGGGTGTGAGGCTCTTGTTTTCCTAGTTTTGTCCCTTCAAGGTATCTGGGGCTTTCTGCCCTGGTGAGTTTCTGTATCTGGTCCATCATCCTTGCTCTGCTCATGTCTGTCTGTTATATTGTTGGTGGAAGTGGAGTATTTAGAGTGCCTTAGGGAAAAGAATTTCCTGAGGCCTCCAAGGGAGGATGGGTGTTCCTGGAAAAGTTTTATGGGTATGTAAAATTAGTGGAGTTCCCCACCAAGGTGCCATCCCACCATGGACAAAGTCCAATTTTGTCTCCAGTAGGGCCAGGATTAAGGTCATTGCCCAGAGTTTCTGTTCCATATTTTTTAAAAACATATATTTTTATTGATTTCATAGGGGAAGGGAGGGGGTGAGAGAGAGAGAAACATCAATGATGAGAGAGAATCATCAATTGGCTGCCTCCTGCACACCCTCCACTGAGAATCAAGTCCACAACCCTGGCATGTGCCCTTGGCCAGGATTGAACCCAGGACCCTTCAGTCCGCAGGCCAACACTCTATCCAGTGAGTCAAACCAGTAGGGTGTTTCTGTTCCATGTTAAAGTCCAGTCCAGTCCAGCATCTGGCCAGCTTAGCTTGTGCTCCCAGCTGCAGTCTGTTGCACGTGGGGTCCACATGGCCTGGACCAGGTGGCTGTGTTAAGGCCACATGGCGGGCTAGCACATGGGTGAGTGGCAGGTCATGAGCAAGCAGGAGAAGAGAGAACTCTGTGTGGGGATCTTAACCTTTCAAGAGTTCACAGGCTGGCAGTGGCTCCACCCTTCTAGGCAATTCACTGTGCCCCAGGCTAGACTGAGAAGCAGGCACCTTCCCTGCATTGCCCTGACCTCCTTGCTCACCGCTCATTTCCCTCTTTGTTTGATCCCTTACTCCAGTGACCTGCAGGGAGGGGACACCTGGGGAGCACGAAGCCATAGCTTCCTGGTGACGCTGCCCAGATGACTATGCTTATAATGTCCGCCTTCCCTTTGCTTCCTTTTCTTTATTAATATTAATAGACTAGCCAATGGTGGCCATAACACCACCTCATCCACATAGCAGATTTGAGTCTCATGGTTGGGGGGAATTTTGGCTTTAGGAAAAGGACACCACTGAGATAGAAGACGAATTTTTGAAGGAACCCAAATATAACCCTCACCATGATGTGGAATGAAATTAGGGCAGGTTCTTCCTATATCATCACCTCAGGGAATGCAGATGCTGAAACGCCTCCCCCAAAAGTTATATAGTTAATGCTGCAACGAAGAGACCTAATGGTACAACAGTGCAAAGAAGATAGGCTTTTGTTTTGTTTTTTAAATATATGTTTTATTGATTTTTTTACAGAGAGGAAGGGAGAGGGGTAGTTAGAAACATCGATGAGAGAGAAACTTCCATCAGCTGCCTCCTGCACACCCCCTACTGGGGATGTGCCTGCAACCAAGGTACATGCCCTTGACCGAAATCAAACCTGGGACTTTTCAGTCTGCAGGCCAACACTCTATCCACTGAGCCAAACCAGTTTTAGCGAAGATAGGCTTTTGTTTATTTCTCACTGAATAGTCAGCAGGCTATTCTCCTCCGCCAGGTCAGCCTGGCCTGGCCCCATTTGTCTTCACCATCTCCCAGGCGCGGTCCTTGGAGGGGAGGACAAATTTTCCCTTATTCCCTCGCAGATTCCTTGGCTGGTCTAGTAACATACTACAGATCCACAAAAGAAAAAGAAATTTAATCTTGTTTATATGGGATATGCATAAAAATATGAGGTAGTCAGGCAAATTGAGGCTTATATGCCATCCCTAAGGAATGGGAGGGGGTCTGGGACTTCAAAGGGAAGGAGGGTAACTCACAGGAAGATAGATGAGCAGATATTTGGTAATTAGACATTTGCCCTGCCACACAGATATCTCATATAATAGATACCTCTTTTTAAGACAGGTGCCCTACAGGTAGTTAAAGAGGAGGTAAATGTTTTCCTTAAGTCTCCTTGGTCTTGATTGACTTTAGTTCAAATTAATCCGCACTTTGGGGTGGCATATTCTGCACCCCTTCGTCCTCATCCGCACAACATAAGCTGGCTCACCCCCAGCCTATGGGATGGGGGAAGGAGAGTGCGAGACACGCAGTTTTCTTTTTAAAGACATTGCCCCAAAGTTGCATGTACCTTTGGCTCCCATCCCTCAGTCAGAACTGAGTCACAAAGCCACACCTAGCCGCAGGAAGGGGTCTGGTTGGGAAAGAGGGCTCCAGCTGGGTGGCCATGTGCCCAGCAAAAACTCAGGGGGGTCTTTCCCTGGAAGAAATAAGGAAGTAATGGGTGTGGGGGGGATTTAGACTCTACCACGGTGGTCTTGTGGAAATTCAAAGGATGGGAGTGCATAAGGCACACAGGGCTAAAGGAGCATTGCAATTTTTCTTTTGTATCTTAAAGTGTGTGTGTGTGTGTGTGTGTGTGTGTGTATTCATAGAGCTATGAGTTCTGTTCCACAATTCATGGAGGAGGTATCTTGATAATTTTATCAGTTTTGATAATTTTTCATTTCCTCCCTAGAAAGACAGAAGAGGTCAGTGTGACCTCTTCCCTCACCACGTTGAAGCCAGCACTGCTCCTGAGACAAGAGGGGTCTCTCTTGCCTTCTGGGCCAGGCTCAGTAAAGTTCAAGACCCCTCACTTGCCTAGGTCACCTCCGAGGTCTCCAGAGGGGCCCTGGCATTGTGCTCATGAGGTTCTTTAGGATTTATCTTAAAAAGAGCTCCCATTCTTATGGCTCTCCAGGCACATGCCTGTGAATAAAATGGGCGGGCATTTTAGACATCATCAGGTCACTTATATTAAATTCACAGGTTGACCACTAGACTTCCTTTCCTTTCTACTCGCTGTGTGTCACCCACGCTTGCTTGCTGCTGCTTGTATTAATTTCTGGCAGGTCTGGGTTCTCTGTGTAAGGGCCCCTTCATTTAGAACTTCCTTGTGGCTGTTAGAACAAAGAGAATCTTCTGCTTGTTCCACTTGCAGATTAGAAAATTAATCTTTTATCAGCCTAAAGCATTATTCCTGGGGTGGAGTTTGTAGGCAGGGAAGAGGAGGTAAAGAGATGGATGAGAATATGCACACACACATAATTGTGTATCTCATTTCAAGGAGGTTATGATCTTCTGAGATCCTTCTTTGCTAACCCAGATCAGGAACCCCTGATTGCAGTTATTCACTTCTCTGTTGGGGTATGGATGATGGCACTAGTGTTTTTGTTGTTGTTGTTTTTGTGTTTTTAATCCTCACCTGAGGGTATTTTTCCATTGATTTTTAGAGAGAGGGAAAGACAGAGAGAAACATCGATGTGAAAGAGACACATCGATTGTTTGCCTTCTGCACAGGTCCTAATCAGGGCTTGGGATGGGATGGAGCCTGCAACCAAGGTACAAGCCCTTGTCCAGAATCGAACCAAGGACCCTTCAGGCTACAGGTTGACATTTTATCCACTGAGCCGAACTGGCTAGGGCAAGTTTTCATGAGTTCCTTAGGATAGAACAGTCTCAGTTTTGGGTTGCTGCTATTTACTACAGCCTGTTGATTTGCCCCTTAATTTGAAGGCAAACATTTAAAAACTTATTCTTCTTAAGTAGCCAAATCTGCAGTCTTTATTTTGTGTGTGATTTCATTAATTACTTCAAAGTATGGACAGTTATCCTTCCAACAGAGCTTTGACAGATTCTGTTGCTCCTAGATTGTTTTCTGCCCGAGGTTTGATTTTTACTATTGAGCCATCTATTCCATCTGGAATTTTTCTTAGTATAAACTCTGAGCTGAGGGTTTATTTTAACTTGATCTTTTTCCCCATTACCAACCGTTGATGAAAGAACATCCTTACCTATAGAAAATGTTTATAAGACTTTATTTGAGCCAACATTTTGAGAACATGACCAGAAGCAAGGTCTCAACAGATTGAGAGAATGCTCTAGGGAATGGCAATTCTGCCATTCTTTTTCTGCAGATTACAGGAAATCCCTTGCTGGCCGGTTAAGCTGGGGTGGAAGAAAGCAAAGGGGAAATCTTTGGATAAAAAGCAAAATGGAGAAACACATTTTTTTTTTTTACATTGGTGGGTAGAGGCTAGTTAACATTTACAGTCAATGGAGATGGTGTACAGGCAGCAAGATAAAGAGTTTCATGGTCTCCCGCTCTGGTGGTCTTGTGCTCTGGTGCCTTCAGTTGTGCCTTTCAGGCGTCTGAAAAGAAAATGATTCTAGCCTTCACCAGTGATGCTCTCAGTGGTTAGAGCACTGGCCTGCCCACAGAACGGTGTGGGTTTGATTCCTGGTCATGGGCAGGTACCTCAGTTATGTGTTTGCTCCTGCCCTGGCCGGGGCACATGCAGGAGGCAACCAGTCAATGTGTCTCTCTCACAGCAATGTTTTTTTCTCTCTCTCTCCTCCCTCCCTCTCTTCAAATCTTCCTGAAAAGCAATGGAAGAAATTTCCTCAGGTGAGAATTAACACCAACAACAAAATCATTCTAAACTTTCAAAAGTATGGTGTCTTAGATCTCTAAGAATGATAGCCAGGGCTAGCTTAAGGTAAAGATTTGACCTTTGCTAAGGAAGCTATAGGCCTTGGACTTGACTACCTGCCATAACTGCCCAGTTAGGAATTTGGGATCAGTCCAGCATCTGTGATTGCTTTCTATCACTGAGCTTGTCAGGCCTGCCACGTGGCCTCCCTGAGCTTGTCCGGTTTATTACAGAGCCCCCTGTTCATTCACACACCCCATTATTCTTCAACCATTTTATTAAATAGTCTTTCCTTCCCAACTGCATTGTAACGTTTTAAAAAATCGTATGATAAATTCCTATATCTTATAAGGCCCTTTTCTGGGCTTTCTGTTCTGTTTTACAAAACAAGGGTATGCCTATTTTTTGTGTGCGTTATTATTTTTATATTTTTTTGTTTTTTATTGTTTAAAGTATTAAAAATAGTAGTACATGTTTGCTTCCCCCTGTCCCCCATTTACCTTCCCCTGGCCCCCCCTCCCCGACCCTAGTGTCTTGCGTTCATTGGTTATGCTCATATGCATACATACAAGTCCTTTGGTTGATCTCTTACCCCCCACCCCTGAAGCCTTCCCACTTAATTTGACAGTCTGTTTGATTTTTCTCTGCCTCTGTTATCTATCTTTTTGTTCATCAGGTTATAATGTTCTTTATTATCCATAAGTGAGATCATATGTTATTTTCCTTTCACTGACTGGCTTATTTCACTTAGCATAATGCTCTCTAGGTCCATCCATGCTGCTGCAAATGGTTAAGAATTTCTTCTTTTTTTATAGCAGCGTAGTATTCCGTTGTGTAGATGTACCATAGTTTTCTAATCCACTCATCTGCTGATGGGCATTTAGGCTGTTTCCAAATCTTAGCTATTGTAAATTTTGCTGCTATGAAAATAGGGGTACATATATCCTTTCTGATTGGTGTTTGTTTTCTTAGGATTATATGCCTATTTTTGCATATATATGTCAATATCTTGTGGACCTAATCCCATTCTTGACTCTTTTAAATATTGACAGATCCTAAGAAAAATCCCCTAAGAATTTTTAATGAAACTTGCATTAGACCTATAAATTAATGGTGCAGTACTGTCGCCATCTTTACAATATTTAGTTTTACTAACTAGGAACAGTGTGATATCTGATGCATTTATTCAGCTAGTTGTTTTAGCTTATACTTATTGGTGAGTAAATGACTGATGTTTTAATATTTGGAGTTTTATTATTTTTTTAAATATATTTCTTTATTGATTTCAGGAAGGAAGAAGGAGGGAAAGATAGAAACATCAATGATGAGAGAGAATCACTGATTGGCTGCCTCCTGCACACCCCCTACTGGGGATCAAGCCTGCAACCCAGGCACGTGCCCTTGGCAGGAATTGAACCTGGGACCCTGCAGTCCGCAGGTTGACACTCTATCCACTGAGTCAAGCCGGCTAGGGCAATATTTGGAGTTTTAAAACAGACACACTTTGTACTAGAACAGACAACTAAAAGGATCTATTTTTCTTCCATTTTCACTCACATGTAGTTTCAGAACCAAAAAATGGCAGTTAACCTTACTCTAAACAGATGAAAGCTGGAAGTCATCTAAGGCTGCGTATCATGTCATGGAATTTGCTTCCTAGTTTCTCATCTTTTTATCTCCTAGAAACACAGGCAGGTTATTCATCACAAACACACGAGTTACAGTGATGAAATGCCCCAAGTCCCCGGAGTGAGGAGGATTGAGGCAGAGTGGGTGTCTCATTTATTTTGGGAATCTTTCTGTGATTTTATTCTTTCTCCTAGTGGACACTTCTCCTTGCATCCTCCTGTCCGTGAATCCCCGCTGCCCTTTCCAAGTGTCCTCCCGTCCCTAACCTTCTAACTCCTTAGTGATAGTGTTTCACACACTGACTCTGGGACATGCACTTACTAGGATAGTGGGTAGGATATTGGCTATCAGGATGGCCTCAGACAGTCTGGGCCAGGTGATCAATGTTCCTCTAGTGTTCCAGAGACTTTGTTTTATTTTATTTTGGAAGGAGCATAGAGGACAGGGAATAAAATGGCTGTAAGACAAGGAATATTATTCTGTTTCTAATTCCTGAATTCCTTCAACCTCTTTAATGCGAGCCTTAGATCCCACCACCCCAGAAGCCAGGTAAATGAAGTAAAGTAGACCTCTCCCATTTGGAATAATATTCATTGTTAGAAACTGAAATTCATAAGCAAGTTAGAAAGGCTTCTCGTCTGAGGTTTTCCATATCCGAGGAGGGCTCTCTTTCCTCATTGGCTAGCGGGCTGAAAAGGAATGCAAGCGCAACAGAGAACACAAAATGTGCTCCATCCCTCACAGTGGTTTTCACCAGAGGAGGTACCTGTTTGACTGGCTCTGTAGTTGCAATGTTGTTTGGCCGGAAAAACCAAACTTATTATATCTACTGGAATAGAAAGTATTTCTAAGTTTAAAGACTGTTCACTGCTCCGGGTGGACCTTTTATGTTTGTTTTTGGTTTGCTTGTTTTCTTTCAGCTTCGGATTTGTGGTAGTTGGTGGGAAGAATGAGGAGTAATAACGTTAGGGTTATTTTCCTCATGTTCTAGAATGGGCAGACCAACCTCATTCTGTTTATATCTTGTGTCCTCGACAACTGTTTCTCTAATACTCTTACATTCCAGGGTAGAGAACTGTCATGAATTTTCTTATCAAGTAGTAAACATATCGTCATGATATTTGATGGGAATAGAGAGAACCTCGTAAAGTGGCTCTAAAACAACACCAGTTTAGTATAAACATCATAAAATTTATGTTTTCCCCCCGTCCTCCCCCGACTTCTCTGAAGGCTGACACAGTATAATTCTGCTATGTGGCAGTTTGGCTATAGGTTTCATTGTGACATAGGTTAAATGGCATACTTTCTGGGGAAATAAAACTTTACTTTTGGATACAGAACAAAATAGACTTAAAGGTGTTTCTGACAAGAGTTTACCAGAGAAAAACCTGAACAAAGGCCTTTGAGCAGGCCCCAGGTGGGGAGCGGGGCCAAGTCTTTACTAATTAATTTATTTTTATCACTATTATTTTGGTTTAAACAATGAAATTTATTTTCTCACAGATCTGGAGGTTGGAAGCCCAAAGTCAAGGTGTCGTTGGCCAAGTCTTTAATGGATGCAATCTGGTTCCTTTTACTCTTTCTGGCACTTTGAAAGAGAACTGATTAGCTATGGACACAAATCTGGCTTTTCCCTTCTAAAAATTAGGAGGTTCTCTTTATAATTTTCAATGTAAACGTGTAGTACAAAGTCCCTGATTTGGGTGTGTTTAGGGAGTGGAGTGAAGATTCTATAGGGAATAACTGATGTTAAAGACTGTAATGTTAACACAGTGGAATGTGGTCAGATGCTGCTATTGACAATGTTGTCTTGCACAGTCATCACCATGCTCTTGCCGAGTTCACTGAGGTAGGTAAGGAAAGCAGGCTTCCTATGGACAATGCCTGTTTTCCACTGAGGGAGGGAGGTATCCTACTTGTGATTTTGCAGCTGGTGGTACCACATAAGCAGGAAGCAGGACTGTAGTAGCAACAACAATTTTCAAGGAATGTCTAACCAATGGAATCACTAGCTCCAGGGTATTCTGCTTTCCCGCAGTTTGATATATTGCAGAGAGGACTGAGAGGCAGGAGGCAAGGTTCTAGAGTCAGCTGTGGTGTTAAACAGCTGTGTGATTCCTGGTCGCCCTTTCTGGTGCAGCTAGCAAATTGAGAATGAGAAAACATGCCCTACTTCATGAGAGCATGATTTATAGGGGTCAAATGAAACTTTACTGATGTAAAAACATATTTTTCTTGATGTCAGAAATGAAGGGAAAGGGAAAGAGTGCAACATCAATAATGAGAGAGAATCAATGATTGGTTGCCTCTAGCACACGTCCTTCTGGGAATTGAGCTGCAGCCAGGGCATGTGCCCTGATTGGGAATCGAACCGTGACCTCTTGGTTCATAGGTTGACGGTCAACCACCGAGCAACACTTGCTGGGCCATAGAAGATCCTATTATCATTACGTCCTAGAGACCTTCATTTAAATATTCAGGAGAAAAAAGGCTAAGGATTGAGGGCGTTTAGCTTGGTGAGTGTGAGAAGACATCCAGTGATCAGGTTGATGGAGAAACCACAGGCAGGGAGTGGCCCCCACCCCCCGCCCCCCACGTCTTGGAAACTTGATGCAGTGAAGAGATGGCTTTCGAAAAGCCGGGTGGGGAGTGGGAGATGGTCCATTGAGGTTCCATAGAGGCACGGCATCCTAGTTGCCATTGGTCACTTCAATTTCGTACCGGCTGGTGCTTTTCAATTATTCTCGTACCTTCAAAGCTGCCCCGTGACTTTGGTTACCTCAGCAATCTGACATTTAATCTCAGTTGAAGTAAATGTGTCTTTTGCTCATCAATTTCGTACGTTGTTAGAAAATACAGATAAGTTGACTGGTTTGTCTGTCTACCTGACCTTGCTGGTATCTCAGGGGCTATTTTATGCCTGTGACTCCTTAGGGTCATCGTGACCCTATCCTCCCTCCTTGCCTCCTTCACTCCCTCCACATCCTCTCCCAGATGCCGTCTCATTTCCCGGCTGGCTGTCGGGAACACCATTCTCTTAGCAGGAGGCTTTTCCTTCCATTTTAAAGGGTTCCCATGGTGCGTGGCTTGCTTACCGCACTGAACAAATGGAGTGAAAGAAAGATAAGGTCGCTCATTCCAGTTTGGCTTCCGTTGCCCTCTGGGGAGAAGCTGTCCCCTTCTCTAGGGTTTGGGAGCAGTTTGGGAGCAGGGAAAGGAGTGGTTTCAGGGCCCCCAGGCTGCTACCAGAATGAGATTCTAAATGAAATGTTACTCGCTCAAAGCCCGATGACTTCTCTGTGTCCTCCCTGGCTCCGTGGGCCACGCAGGCACCCAGGTAGCTGGCTTTTGTTTGTCATGTGCCATGTTGGTGTCCACAAAGTTGTAAACAACTTCAACTACTGAGAACTTTAACGGTTGGAGGCTTTTTATGAAACCAGGATGTTGGTTTCTCTTGGAAAATTGTTCAGTGGCAACACTGGGCACCAGGAACTGGGTGGGGCTGCCCCTTGGCCAAGGCAGTGCTTTCCAGGTAGCACAGCTACCACCCGGGCCTTGTCACTCCCTTATATTAAAAAGGCAGGTCCTTGTGTTCGCTCCCCCCACTACAGGGTCAAGTGCAGACTCCTGAACACACCTGTACAGGATCCTTCCCAACTAGGCCCCGCCCGCCTCTGCCCCTCACCTCCTGCCATGTTCACACAGGCATTCTCACAGTAGTCATGCTGCTAAATGGATAGTTGTGTGCCTGTTTGAATTGACATACATATATCAGAAACCTTGATTTCTTCAGGAGAAGTCAGGTTTTAGGAATTTGTCACCCTAGCCAAACTCATATGTCTATTGTAAACTAGAATATTCCTTTTCTGCACATTTATTAAACACTTACGGATGTGTGGCCATCCTAATTTCTGGGGAAACAAAAATGAATCATAAATCCAATGTGGTTGGTCCCTGCCATTTAAAGCTTATGATGCAGAAGTGGGACAGAGAAGTAAACAAAATATATTACATATAGTATATATATATTTATTTAGTATATAATACACACACACACACACACACACATATATACACACATATACATATATATATACATATATATATATATATGTATATATATATATATATTTTTTTTAACCTCAAAGACCCATTTCCCAGATCCTTCCGGAGCATCCATTAGCTGCAAAGTCTGTGTCTGGCCTGGCTACCATTGTCTTGTGTTTCAAGGGAGTTACCTTTTAGATTTTCATGGTGTGTGGATGCAGAGCTTCTGTGAAAGGCAGGAAGCAGAGGAAGGAAGAGAACAGATGGAGTCCTTTCTGTGCTTACGGTCATGCATTTGCAGACATTTCGTTCCATGAAGTTGAGGATGTGGCAGCAAAATGATTGTTTACTTTGGTTGGAATGCCAGTTGTCAAACATTGCCCAGAATGACAAGAAAATTCACATATCAGTTAGTCTCCTTATTTGTACTTCTAGACAATAAGATCAGTTTGAACTATGGAGCAGTTATTTTTATGGCTGTCCACATTGAATGCAGGAGCTCGCAGAAGAGTGATTTTTTCATGCACTGAGCATTTGCTTCTCCAGTTTCAAGAAACTGCTGTATAGGCCAGGCTTTATCTTATTGGGGCCATCACTTGTCCCAGGTTCTGTTCTGTGCTGGTTCAAAACCTTGATTTCTTCAGGAGGAGTCAGGTGTTAAGAATTTGTCACCCTGCCCAAACTCATATGTCTATTAGTAAACTAGAATATTCCTTTTCTGCACATGTATTAAACACTTAAGGAATGTGTGGCCATCCTAATTCCTGGGGAAACAACAATGAATCATAAATCCAATGTGGTTGGTCCCTGCCATTTAAAGCTCATGGTGCAGAAGTGGGACAGAGAAATAAACAAAATATATTATATATAGTATGCTAAGTATAGGGTGACCTTACATCCTGGGATGCCCTGGTTTATGTCTGTTGCCTGGTATAATTATTTAGAGTGCCTCCTTTCAAAACCACCTAAGGGCTACAGTGAGTCTTTGTGGATGTTTGGGGAATAGAGATGGTAAACAGGTTGGAGAAATCAGCATGCTTTTCCCAGAACTGGCATGGAAGTTCAGGCAATCAAGGTCAGAGCTGAAGGTGGAGGAAGTGGGGGGTGGAGGGGGGGACTGTGCAAAACTGCAGGCAAAAGGGAGATAGTTCTGGAGAAAGCAATCAGTTGGTTCAAACTAGTCATTTTCCCCAAAACTGATCCTGTGAGGTTCCCCAGGACACTTGGTAAAAATACAGACTTTTCTAGATCCTGCCAGCATTTTGATTTTGTGCTTTTAAAGAAGTGCCCCCAGATGATTCTTGGACAGAGTAAAGGATCTGAACCAATTCTCTACCAATTATGGCGAGGGATACAAAAGGCTGCGAATGTGGAGTGGCACAAGCAGCAAGAGTACAAGTCACAGATCAGCCAGGCAGTGACCCGGGTAAGAAAAACCCATGGTAGAGCCAGTTGGGAGACATTGCTGAGTAATGAAAAATATTTGAGAACTATTCGGGAGGAAGGATGAACAGGACCTAGGCTGTGCCAGTTACTCATTTACATGGAATTCTGTAATATCCAGGCAGCAAAACATTTGAACCTGGGGAACCTTATAATCAAAAGGTTTATGTGGTGTACCATAAACCTAAAAATACAGTTGGAGAGTGTTGTGCTATATTCATGTGAACTTTAAAAAAAAAAAAGACTCCTGCTTACTTCACATCTTCATAGTCTCCAGAACACTCACGCCAGTTGTGTTTATGTCTGGGAAGACGCTGGATAAATTCTATACCCACCTTGACACCCCCAACCCTTTCATCTAGACTTTGGGCAAACCCCTGCCGCCCTTCTGTGATGGTTGAGGCAACCTGCCATGCCCCACCTTGCATTATTTTTTTGCTTACACAGTCCTGGTTCATCGACAAAGATTGGTTCCTAAGTTCTGGAGCTGCTCGCCCTGCGGTAACCTGCAGCCACCGCACAGGTGCACCGGTGACCCCCCCCACACACACACACCACCACCACCTGGGAAATGGTAACAGTACCAGCGCCCCGTGTTTGAGGGAGCTCGGGTGAGGAGGAGCCAGCATCCCTCAATGGGAAATGAAGAAGAAGCCCTCGGAGAGTTCCGCCTTCACACATTATTAGGACGGTTTTCATTCTCAAAGGCTGCCTTCGCCCGGCCCGCTGGCACACTCCGGAGCAGCAGGCGAAGTCAGAAAAGCAGGGACTTGGAAGTTATGAAAAGAAACGCCTCCAAAGGAGGATGGGAAACCGATCGGGCTGTAATTTCACAGGGTAACCCGGCACCCCTTTCCCCGGGACCTGGCCACAGCGCGTCCACGAGCGCGGTTTGGGGAGGGACAAAAAGCATCTAAGTGTCCGGCCCTTGGCTACGCTGGCGGCATTGCAGACGGATTCTCCAAAACCTGGGGGGGTGGCGGGGCTGAAGGTGCACAGGCTGAAATCTTCCACGCTGTCAGGGTATCCGGGAGGGAAAATGCCCAGCTCACAGCGGCCTCAAAGTTTTTGGGGTGTTTTTTTTTTTTTTTGGATAAGGGGCTTAACTTCTGCGCGATCCATCATCCTCAGCAACGCCCTTAAGTCACCGTGGCGAGATGAAAATATAAAAATAAAAAAGGGAAGGAGGGAAAGGGCGGGCGGGCGCCGACCCAGAAAAATGGAGCTTCCCAGTGCCCGAGGCTGACGGAGCCCTTCGGGGACCAGGGTCCTCCGCCCGCAGCCCCCCCCCCGCCCCCAGTCGCAGACGGAAAGCCCCCTGCCCGCAGTGCGGACGCGACCAGCGTGGCGCTGCGGCGGAGGGGGGTCCGGAGGGCGCGCTGCAGACATCAAAGCGCGGCCGCCGCGGCCGCCCCCCCCGCGCGCGCGCACAAGTAGTACGGTCCGAGGGGGCGGCTCCTGGGGCGCGGCTCCCGCGGCAGCTGATGCGCACCGCGCCGGCGGGGAAGCGGGACCTGCGAGCCCGAACCCCCCGAGTACCCGAGCTGCCCCGCGTCGCGGGCCGGGGGGCCCTGAGGAGGCCCCGGGACCAGCATCTCCCCGGAGGGAGTCGCCGGGCGCCGCGGGGAGCGCCGCGGCCGCCCCCGTTGGGAAGGAGGACTCGGAGGAAGCGGCGCTGCCTGTGCCGGCCGAGAGGAAGCGCTTCCACCCCGGCCCCGACGGCGCGCGTTTAACCACATCCGCGCCTCCGCCGGAGACGCTTAACGGCGCCTGTCACCGGTTCCCTCCATTTTGAAAAGGGGGGGAAAAAGGCTCTCCCGTTCCCCTACTCTTAGGAGGAGCTGGAGCCGGAGGATCCGCGCTCATGGCGTTCAGCCCCTGGCAGATCCTGTCGCCCGTGCAGTGGGCGAAGTGGACGTGGTCCGCCGTGCGCGGCGGGGGAGCCGGAGACGACGAGGCCGGCGGGCCCGAGGGCGGCGACCCCGAGGAGGAGGACTCGCAAGCCGAGACCAAATCCTTGGGTTTCAGGCAAGTACACGCATCCCCGCCGAGATGCAAACGTGCTGCCATCCACCCCTCCATCCATTCATCCATCCATCCATCCATCCATCCGTCCGTCCGTCCATCCGTGGCTGGCTGGCTGGCTGGCTGGCTCTGTGTGCGTGTGTGTGGTCGCCCGCATACTCAGGGCAATGCTACGTCCCCGCCTGTAACCAGGTCCCCGCTGTGCATTGGAAAGTTCAAGAGGCTCTGTCCTCCCGTGTGGTTTTTCTTTCTCCCTTTTCAGTACGAGCTTTCTGCGCCTAACCCAGGATCTGCAGTCCCTCCGCACCCCGGCTGCTCAGTCTCCTTCTCTAAGCTTCCGTCTCCCGGCCCTACGCGCGCTCACACACACACACACACACACACACACACACACACACAGTCTCACGGGGGTCATTGATCGCACCCGGTGACCCCACACTGTGCCCCCCGAATGCGGTCTTGGTAAAGCAGGTCGCGTGATGACAGGCCCCTGGCAGCTGGTGAGGCATGGTGGGTCTCTGCTGTGCTGTCACTCGGGTGATTGCAGAAGGCAGGTGACAGCATCCTCCTCCTCCTCCTCCTCCTCCTCGGGCCGAGGGAGTGCTAAACCAGGTAGCCAGAGGCCTGCCAGCGAAAAAGGCATCGCGGCGAGAATTGGCTTTTACATTTTTTTTTTTAGGGGGGAAGGGGCAATCTTAATTTTTAAGGCCCCCCCGGGGAAGGGCTCTTGTGTGAGGAAAGGAGTCTGTTTTGAAAAGAGCTTTTTATTCCTGGGTGTCAGAGGGAAGGAAGTCATCAACATACGTGGTGCTGGGGGGAAAAAGCTCCGAAGGATGGTGGTGGCGAATTCAGGGAGACCGGGCTGCCAGCCCAGCCCAGCCCGCGGAGGGGCCCGCTGCTGCAAAACCCGCAGCATCAGGACCGGTGCTGCTGGGGTTGTAACGTGAGGCCAACATCCTGGACTCTAGCCGTGTGGTAGATGACAAAGGCTGTCGGAAATACCGTTGAAAGTGGTAATTCCTCATTTTTCCCCCCTGGCAGCTCGGATTCTGAAGGTAATTTTGAGACGCCTGAAGTTGAAACACCGGTCAAGACGCCGCTCAAGGACTGCTGTGATCCCTCCTCACTCGGACTGGCAGGACCCGTGGCCAAAACCCCAGGTAAGGAAAGACGTTCATTGTCTGCCTCTTCTGTTTGAAAGTTTTGAAAATGTAAATGAGGGCAGGAAGAAGTATTGATTTAGGGCCATTAATCACAAAAAAAAAAAAAAAGATTTGGATTGTCTTCATCGTTGTGTAAGAGCTGTTTTAAAGCTCCCGGTTTATTTGAAATGTTTGTTTTTTAGGATCCTGTTAGTCTGAGAGGCTTTCTTCCCCAGGTAATTTGTGCATTTGTAGTTTGAGATTGTCATGGTCAAACCTTCCTGCTGGGTCCTTCCCCTCAGCTCCTGAAAAAACAAAAACAAACAAAAACCAGAGTGAGCCAGCCACAGATGGATGGGTGTAGGAATGCAGCAGTGAACGCAGGTTTAGATTTGACTTCACAAATTTCCCAGGCCAAGGAGCTTTCTGCAGGGTGTGGCTGGAGGCAAAAATTATAGGTGAGAGTTGACATTTTGTAGATAAGGAGGAATCTTGAGAGGCTCTTTCAAAATTGCTCTTCCTCACACAGGAATGGTGGTGAGCCTGCCCTTCATCTACAAAAGCTTCTGCTGTTCCACTTAATTAGTAGAAATCTTTTTTGTCACACAGCCAGTTTGGAGTAAAATTTCACCTGTCTTGATAGAATTCATTTATCTGTTCAGTAGAGTGCTCTGTGATTCAGCAGTGAAAAAGTTCTGCTCTGACCTTCTAACACTACAGAGGGCCATGGACCTTTTAAAGGCTAAGTGAAACGTACACCTCAGCTTGTCTTAAGTATCATGGAGAAAAAAGTGAAGCGGAGGAAGGAGGCATAGGGTGTATGGGGTGGGGGTAGGAGATGCCGAAGGGTAATTAGGTGGAGGTTGAATGATTAAGGAGACTTAGCAGAGCCTTGAAGAAAGATTGAGGGAACAGCCTTGCAGATTCCCGGGGAGAGAACCCTTCCAGCAGAGGGAATGGCATCCGCAAAGGTCTGAGACAGGGCCAGCCTTGGCAGGGTGGGCATCGTGGTGGGAGGGTGGCAGTGTGGCCTCATGTTTGAGCACCACAGTGTGGCTGGAGCGGAGCGACGAGGTAGAGAGCAGTAGTTGCTGCAGTCAACCAGGTAAGGGGCGGTGTGGGTCATACTGTAATGATGCTGTGATTTTCTTTCTGAGTGAGATAGGAAGCCTTTGGAGGATGTGTTAGTTGCCTACGGCTGCCTTGAGAAAGGGCCACAAACTGGTGGCTTAAACAACAGGAATGTATTCTCTCACAGTTGTGGAGGCTAGAAGTCCGAAATCAAGGTGTCAGCAGCGCCACGCTCCCTCCGAAAGTCCTGGGGAGGAATTCTTCCTTGTCTTTTCTAGTGGTTGCCGGCAATTCTTAGTGTTTCTTGGCTTATGACAGTCTATGACTCCTTCATTACATAGCCTTCTTCTCTCTGCTTCTCTGTGTCTTCAGATGGCATACTTATAGGATACCAGTCATTGGGTTTACGGACCATCCTAATCCAATATGACCTCATCTTAACTTGGTTACATCTGCAGAAATACTGTTAGCAAACACTGGGAGTTAGGGCTTCAGCACCTCTTTTTGAGGGAATCCAGGTCAACTCACAACAGAGGGCTTTGAGCACAAAGGGACTGTGCTTGACTTCCTTTTAAAAGGGTTAGCTGGCCCAGCCAGCATGGCTCAGTGGTTGAGCATCAACCTGTGAACCAGGAGGTCACAATTCAGTTCCCAGTCAGGGGACATGCCCAGGTTTCGGGTCCAATCCCCAATGTAGGGCGTGCAGGTGGCAAATGATCAGTGATTCTCTCTCATCATTGATGCTTCTATCTCTTTCTCCCTCCCTCTCTGAAATTAATAAAAAAATTAATATATATTTCAAAGGTTAGCTGTCCGCTGTCTGGAGAAGGGACTGTAAGATGGATATCCTTTTTACCATCTTTCTCTATTCCAGTGTCTGCCACTGTCACCCTGCAGTGGCAGATAGAGGCAGCTTTCAGTTAGCCACTTATCTAATTTTTGATCTGATTTTGACTTTTTGCCTCCCAACCATTATTGTATTTTATTGCTTGGTAACTTCCTCACAGGTTGCCTAGGGAAGCCAAGTTCTCTGTGGTAGACATCGTGGAGGAGCTGGATAATCAGTGAAATAACAGCTTTTTTTGTGATTTGCTTTTGCTTTAAATTGTGAGCTTCATTATGTGCTTCCCCTTCTGAGAACTGAAAATACCCTACACTCACCCCGGCTGCTTTTTAAAAAATATATTTTTATTGATTTCAGAGAGGGAGGGAGAAAGAGAAAAAAAACCCAAAAACATCAATGATGGGAGGGAATCAATGATTGGCTGCCTCCTGCACGCCCCCTATTGGAGATCAAGTCTGCAACCCAGGTATATGCCCTTGACTGGAATCCAACCCAGGACCCTGCAGTCTGCAGGCTGCCGCTCTCTCCACTGAGCCAAACTGGCTAGGGCACCCCAGCTGCTTTTACCCTGGTTTTAGACAGGGCCTGCATGGGAACTGGCAGGACAGCATGGGAGAATTTGTGTGCGTGTTTTGCTTTGTATTTGCAGCACTCTCGGTGTCTGAAGATGCCACTTGTTCTCAACCTCCCTTTTCTTCTCTCAAGATTGGCAGATCAGAAGGGAGATTTGAAAGCTTGAAAGAACTATTTTGTAGCTTTCCCATCACATTTAAATAAAGCTCACAAGACTTGTTAAGTTGGTTTTTGAAAGCCTCTTTGAATTGCTCTCAGCGTGGTCGGCCCCTTCCTCACCATTCTATTAGCTGGTAGCCTGATTCATCCTGACAGATTCTTTGCTGATTGAATCGAGGCCTGTATGGCCCAGGCCTGGCACCCAGAGCCATAGAGACCCAATTGTTTGGTCCTTTCTGTGCTACTGACTCATTTATTGCAAGTTTTGGTGACTGACACTCTCTAAAAAGTTTTCCTCCATGGACCTGAAAAGCTCTGTGGAGTAGTTCATGATTGGTGATGGTGGTGGGAGTTTGGGAGGGGGGTAGAGTCTGTGAAACAACCACCGCATATTATGAAATCTCTCAATTTAAGCTCTTTACATGATAAGATGATTGCTCTTTGGCTTGGTAGTATCCTGCCTTCTAAGGCTCCTACCCGACCTCTAGAGCTAGGCCAGAGCCCTGTTGATGCCTTTGTCACACACACACAGTAAATGCAACAATACAGCCAAAGCCAGGTCTGACCAGGGGAGATACCAGCGGGCAAAAAAATTCCTGGAGAGTCATTTCAAAATTGAAATCAACTTCTGGGCCTGGGTGATTCTTTCTCCCCAAATTGTTGATTATTTGGCTCCTGACAAAGTTAGTTTTTAATATTTCTGTGGTTCTAGGACATAGTGGGACACCAGGCGTAGATTATACAAGCCTGTATTTTTTGGAGGGATGATTTATGAGTTAGTCTAGGAGCTGGCACTAACATGTAAAAGATCCTGGCTTCCTGCTATATAATGGTCTTCAGATGTGTGGGCTATATCCCATACCATATCCGTGGCCCCCCCATTTAATTCCTTGAACTCAGGGAAACATCTATATCTATTTTGAAGTTAATATTATCTTTATTAGAAGGTTTTTAGAGACTTATAGTATTGGAACTCTATAGTACCTCTTCTTAAGACAGAGTTATATGCCATTCTAGAAATTAACAGTGGATGAGGCTGTGTTAATTTTTTTTAAAGCCACCAGTAGAAACTGGTTTCAGATTAACTTTCTAGATTTGGTTAAAATTATAGCCAAAGAGGTTTTTTGAAAATACTTAGAGTGGTGGCTATAATGTTTGCGCTGATAGTTCTGTGTTTTCTGTTTGTTTGCTTTCCCCTGTGAAGGGTATTTAAGCTGCTGCTCTTCCTGCAGTTTCTTCTGCTGGGAGATGTCTCAGTGAGGAGACATCACCTAGGAAAGGATCTTTGAAAGATACAATTTGAGTTCCTTCTGTTTTTTTGGTAGGGAGAGGAGTGATGCTTATGGCCTGGTTTTGTCCAGTGTTTTTTTTCAGACTATCAAAGCTGGATTGGTTGTGCTCTGCTACTGAGACCTCCTCCACTATACATCCACCTTTTTTTGTTGTTGTTAATCTTTACTCAAAGATATTTTTCCATTGATTTTTAGAGAAAGTAGAAGGGCAGAAGAGAGACAGAGAGAGAGACACATCAATGCAAGAGAGACACATTGATTGGCTGCCTCCCACACAACTAGGGTCAGGGATTGAGCCTGCAACCAAGGTATGTGCCCTTGACTGGAACCAGACCCAGAACTCTTCAATCTGCTGGCTGACACTATCCACTGAGTCAAACCAGCCAGGGGCCACACCCGCCTTTATTTACAGATAGTTACTCAGCTTTGAGAAAGAGAATCTTAACCCATGCGGACTCTGTGCTATGGCCTTGAAACAAGTTAAGTGTTCCCTGTTTGACGTGTTACTTAGAGGCCTCCATTTTTCAAAGATACACGGTGGCCTCCAGAATAGAAGAAAAGAGGATGGGATCAATCCTCAGATATTTACTGCTGGAGGCCTTGTTGTAGGGAATGGGGAGTTGTTTGTTTACACAGTTTTGGTAGTCTAGATCTGAAATCATCAAACTGCAGATCAAAGACCAAATCTGGCCTGCCACCTGCTATTGCCTATGATTTTTTTCTCAAGAGCTAAGAAGTGTTTTTACATTAAATATTTTGAAAAAACAATATTTTGGGATGTGTGTAAATTATGTGAAATTCAAATTTTAGGGCCTGTAAATAAAGTTTTATTGGAATGCAGCCACATTTACTCATTTAGATGTTGTCTGTGGCTGCTTTCATACTACAATAGCAAGGTTGAGTACTTGGAACAGAGATCCAATGGCCAGAAAAACCTAACAGAGGAGTTTGCCGACTTAGATCCACACTTTCAGCAATTTTGGTAAAAAATATAGATTTTAATTAATTTGGCAAGATGACTTAAAAAAGAAAAAAAGCAGCAAGCCTCTACCTGATTGATTAGCAGATGAACTGTGTGCGCTGAGTGCCGTTAGTGTAGGCCCCCGGGTACGACTTCAGGGATAGACTGCTGTGGGCTGGCTTTTAGTCTCTTTCGCAAAATGGAAATGATGTGATTGGTCTGTTAATGTACTTGATTCTTTATTGACTAAAAGCAATGAGGAGTTATGACAAGATGATGTTAGGGAAGAATGAGAGAATTGTGGAATCATTTACTGTAAGTACAAACATAGACTTTCAACTTTGGCCCGTTAAGTGTTTTTAGTGTAACTTTGGTGTTTTGAGATTTGTAATACGACCGTTGATATGGTATATTGTTGGTATATATTGTATAGTTGTTATGGTGTATTTATTGGAATGTGTTAGACTACAGATGTAAAATGTAAGATTTAGAAGGAGATCTTGTTAAAATTTAAGTCTTAGACTTTTTATTCTAAGTAAGGCTTTGTGTTAGTTGTATAACCCCTTAAGTATACATTGAAGTGTTCCAGTTGAATCTACATGTATATTTCTCCTAGGGATTTTGTATAACATCCTCTCCCTGCCCCTACCACAGGGATTGCTTTATTAGGATATTCTAGAACTATAATGGGACTAATAATGACTTTTTAACATTACCTGGTTCAACAGTTCAACCCACATGGCTCCTTCTACAACATCCCAGGCTAATGCTTTTCTTTTCTTTTCTTACTATTGCCTCAGTGCACAGATTCATGCACATTAAAAGGAAATTATTTAGAAGGTGGCCAGCAGGGCGGGACTGGGCTAGAAGGGCCAGACACATCCTGGAGCCAACCTTCCATCGTCCCTCCCCTCAGGCTGCACCTGGGGCAGCACCATAGCTTGAAGGGTGTCTGCAGAGTGAGCAGGGCCCCTCTGGCAGGTGGGGTCCTAGGCCAGGCCTTCGGGGATTGGGCTCTCCAACATCCCCCGAGGGCTCCTGGATTGTGAGACGGTGGTTCTTGGAATCAGACTCCCTCCTCTCTGGTTCCAGGATACGTCACCTGAAAACTGCCACTGCCAGGTCACCACAGCTTAGTAGCTCCTGCGCTGAGCGTTTTCCCCCTGGTGGTCAGTGTGCGTCATAGCTACTGGTCAGAGCATCTGCCCACAATGGTCACTGTGCATCATAGCTACCAGGCAGACAGTAGAATGGTTGCTTAGCCTTTTAAAAATAGAGATTTTTGTATTTGATTGATTTACAGCTTAAATTTTATGTTTTACTAGAGGCCCAGTGCAGGAAAATTTGTGCACTCTGGGGAGGGGGGTCCCTCAGCCCAGCTTGTGCCCTCGTGCAGTCTGGGAGCCCTTGAGAGCCTTTGGAGGATGTCTGATTGACAGCTTAGGCCTACTGCCCCTTTGGAGGATGTCTGATTGACAGCTGCAGGCGGATATTCTTAGTACCACTGCAGAGGCTCCTGTCACCACCCCTGTGCTCGCCAGCCATCAGCCTGGCTTGTGGCTGAGCAGTGCTCCCCTGTGGGAGTGCACTGACCACCAGGGGACAGCTCCGGCCTTGCCCTCCTCCTCTTTCCCCCCCCCCCATCAAGCCTCCACCGCCCCCCAATCACCACCCCTTCCTCTGTCTGCTGGCACCCAACTTGGCTGGCTGGGGCCCTCCGTTTGCCAACCCCACACTCTACCAACTGGAGTTCCCTGTTCAGTTGATTTGCATATTAGACTTTTATTATATAGGATTGTTTTATATTATTGTAAGATGTTTAAGGTTTGAAAACTTCAGCAGTATGACACAATTTCATTACCCTCTCCTCTGCACCATAAAATGTTTTTAGCTTTCAACTTAGAGATTCCCACTAGTTAGTAAATGGGATCAGAGCCATATTTCTTTGTTGTTCTATTTATCCCAGTGTAAATGAGCACCTCTTCTTTGGTATGGTGCTGTACCTGAAGAGAATGTCTTAAAGAAAAAGTGTAGTGTTTTCAGCAAAGACCTCAGAGAACGCAGAATCACAGTGTTTGAATAAAAGAACTCAGGGGACAGGGCAAAGTCAAAAGTAAAGATTTTAGTAATTGTCAAAGCAATAATTTTCTTTTAAGATGAATAGTAAACACATATAATAGGAATATTATAATGATTAGACTCATTTCAGACTGGCATGCCCCAGTTTTGGGCTTACTTTAGCATCAAATAAAGCAAGGTAGCTTTAATAGTCTCTGATGGTGGAGGAAATTGTGCTGCTACCATTTAATGCTGTGCCGTAACAGCATAGCCAGGCGTGAACCGGAGGAGGGGCTGTGAAGGGCTAAAGAAGACAGACAAAGAGAATACAGCTGGGGCTCGGTGGATCTCCCATGCCTGGATGAGGACACAGGAAAGATCCAGCTTGCAAGTGGAGGCTTTATTTTATAGTCAGATCAAAACAAGAGAACACGAGTAGTGGTCAACATGTTTACAATGTTCTTGTGAGTTTCACCTTGTTTTGGCAGCACTTGCTGCACCTCCCACAGCCCATCAGCTACCTACGAAGGAACGGAACGAAGAAGGGCTAGAAGATTAAGCTTAATTATGCTAAGAGTGCTCTGCCCTCCAATCTGGGACTTGTTTGTGACCCTGCCACAGGTCAATCTGAGGCTTGACCCTATAGCCGCTCCCTACAATGCTTCACCTAAAAAAATGGATGTGATCTAAAGCCATTTAAACATTTCAATTAAAGAGCAGTGAATAGTGTCTTTTTCCAGTGACTAGTAAAAGTGTTCATAGGAAACCCTAGAGGTAAGCATTTGTCACAGCCTCCCAAACTCAAGTTAGTGATCATGGTTTGTCCAGCCCAGACATCCATCACCATCAGTTTGATAACTGGTGGTTGCTAAAGTGTCCAGTAATTGTTCAAGGATTGCTGCTTATAAGTTCATGATCTCACCTTCACTTTTGGGTGTACGTGAACCTAATTTTGAGTTCACACAAACTCAGTTGGATCCCCAGGAGTTAGATTGATGATGTCTAAACCCAAGGGAATAGTAACCCATTGGAGCAGTTCATTAATTCACAAATAAAAATGTAATTTGACAGTTCGCTTTGGCAGATACAGAGACTCTCCAGGTATCCTCTTACCTATGTCTTTGCTGAAAATTAACCAATGATTGATCTCCAGCTTTCCCACTGTAAGATTCCCACCTAGCAGACCACTAACTTTCTGTTTCAGCTATATTTATGGGATGTATCGGAAGAAAGTAGTTTTTTTTTATAGTGTCTAATTTTATTTTTATAACGACGCTATAAAATAGAACATGTGATTTCCATTCCAGAGATTAGGAAATTGAGGTCAGTGCCTTTACTGGTAGGTGGGTCTTAAATTCAGCTCTTAAGATCATAGATCCAGAGCTCTTGGAACATATTATTTAGCTTCTCTCTCCAGGAAATTTGTGAAATCTCTCCCTTTACTGACTAAAGAGAAGACTTATCACAGGAAATAAAGATTCTTAAAATGTTGCCAGGACAGTGTGATGGGGGAAAGCATCTTCTTAAGTGTCCTTTTAAGTGATAATAGTTTTTTTTGTTGTTGTTGTTGTTGTTTTTTTGTTTTTTAAATCAGCATTAGGTACATCTTCCACATGTGTTAACTTGGCATAATATAAAGTATAAATTGTATTTTAGGAGTTTTGGACATGAGACATTAAGAAGTTTACAGCACAATTTAGATAGTCAGAAGCAAATACAAATAAGTATCACTGGGTAAGCAGCACTGTTGGATTGAAAACATTTTGCTTCCTTAATGCTTAGCTTCAGCTCCTCGGTGAGAGATAAAGAGGAAATGGACACCCTGTGTACTAGGTTTTGCTTCCCTCTCCTTCTGTGAGTCATATGTGGGGAGGAGAGGCAGATGCATGAAGATTTGTACAGCCTCCTGGGACTCTGCACCTTTTTGGAGTGGGAAGAGATGTTTCTAAGAGATCTGGATTAGTTCTCTGTTGCTGCGTTAACAGGTTACTCCAAACCTTGTTAACAGCTTCAAACAGTAAACATTTATTATCTTGCAGAGCTTTCATAGGGCTGGGGTTTGGGAGCAGCTTGCTTACTTAGCTGAGTGGTCTGACATAGAGTTGCTTGTGAGAACACAGTCATGATGTTGGCTTGGACTGTAGTCATTTGAAGGCTTGACTGGGGCTTGAGGATCCTCTCCTCAGGCAGCTCTCTCGTGCCCGGCAAGTTAGTGCAGGATGTTGGTGCAAGGCCTCGTTTCTTCAACGTATGGATGGATCTCTCCCTGGATTGCTTAAGTGTTCTTCCAGTCTGGCTACTAACTGCCTGCAGAATGAGTGACCCAAGAGCAAGATGGAAGTTGTAACGTCTTTTATGACACAGCCTCAGATGTCACACTATTATTTACACAATATTCTTTTTGGTTACTAGGTCCATCCAAAGGTGTGAATGCCCAGAGATGAGTCTCTTTGGAGGTCATCGTGGAGGCTGGCTACCACAAGGCCCTTTTCTATTAAAAAAAAAAATTTAATACCAAAGAGTGTAAATTTTAGTGTAACTTTTTTTATTACTGTCCTCATTTGGAGTCTCTTTGTTGCCATGCCCTTTCCCTCCCCCTGCTTCCTGCTGCCCCTTTTCTTAGTGAAGGAGCGGGAGGCAGGAAAGTGACTTAGCCTTCAGCCTGGGTCCCTGTCCAGTTGTAGAATGTGTCTCAAGTGCCCCATGTACTGGCTGCTGTTGCTGTCTGGAGGCTCCTCTCTCGCTGCCTCTTTCTTTATCCTGCATCAGCTTCCCGGCTCTGTGTAGGCGGTAGCTACTTTGTGAGAGAGGCAGTTGGTATTTTGAATTCTCCAGTAATTATTTCTGAGGAGATGCACATTATGGTTGTTTGGCAGCAACAGAGTGAAGTTACACAATTCACATCTCTGCAAAGGAGTCCCATCTGGTAGCACGTGCCCTTTCCCCCTTGCTCTTCCTGCTGTAGCAGTCCTGTGAAGTGGGGAAGGGGCGGTCCTCTCTGATTCTGTCTGTGCTCTGGGGTTTCTGCTCTGTTTGAAATGGAACCTCAAACAGATCCAGACGGTTGCAAAACTCAGGGGCATCTCCTGCGTGGGAAGGAAAGATATGGTCCCATCGCTCCTCCGGAGAAGGCTTTGGCTTCCTGATAGGCAGACACTTCCTGAATGATAAGGCCCTGCCCTCTTACCTTATTGTAATCTTGGCCTTCAGAGGATAGATTTGGTTCTCTTTTTAAATAAAATAGCATAAGAAGCTGGTTTGAAAATTTGAAGTCCTTGCTTCATCCTTAGTACAAGGGTTTTCAGCATATCCAGTGGCTTTCCAGATGATTCTTTACCAGAGTCTTGTATTTTAGAGCCAGCCTCTCTCCAGTGTTAGCAGATTATCTCTTGTCTTGAGAAAACAGCTTGGCACCTGGCTCCCTGGCTCTTACCGAAAGCAGTTACTTCCCCAACCCCAATCCTTAGTTCCTGGGCCATGTTTTTATTTGATTCTGCTTTGGAGGGTGGGGAGGAGGAGGTTTGGACAGTTAGCTCATTATCTGGGTTGGGTCAGGGGTGTGTTTGTGTTGATTTTGTCTTTCTGCTTTAAGTGGTAACATCTTAAAATTCTGGCATGAGGATGCTCTGCCTTTTTCTGCCTTGACTCACCCACTTGGCATCCTGGCTTGAGGCCCCAGAGGTTGTCAGGTGAATGTGAGCTCTGCAGTCTCCACCCTTAGGTTCTACCCAGCCTCCCTGGAAAAGGCCTTCTTGTCCCACATTGGTTTGTCACTGGACAATCCTATACAATAAAAGGGTAATAAGCAAATTGACCCTAAGGGCGGAACGACCAGTTGCAATGACGTGCACTGACCACCAGGGAGCAGATGCTCACTGCAGGAGCTGCCACCTGTTGGTCAGTGCACTCCCACAGGGGGAGCTCTGCTCAGCCACAAGCCTGCGTGGCAGGAGCCTCTCCCACCGCCTCAGCAGTGCTAAGGATGTCCAACAGCAGCTTAGGCTCATTCCCCAAGCCGGAGTCGGACATCTGCTGAGGGCTCCTGGGCTGGCAGAGGGATGTCTGACTGCCAGCTTAGGCCTGATCCCCCAGAGAGTGGGCCTAAGCTGGCAGGTGAACATCCCCAGAGGGGTCCCGGATTGCAAAGAGGGCACAGGCCGGGCTGAGGGACTCCTCTAGTGCACGATTTTTTGTGCACCGGGCCTCTAGTAAATTTATAGTGTTCACTTCAACTCCATTTTAAGGTTGATGCCTTTGACTAAATGGCTGAGAACATATATATTTACAATATATTTCAACTTTGGGGGAACTGGAACTCAGAGACACGAGCCTGAAAATACCCTCAATCCTGCCTAAATGCTAATATGTATCCTATTAAGTCTCCTCAGGTCAGACCATGAACAGAAAGGGTGGCATAGTGCCAGAATCACATTTGTTTCCCTTCAGAAGCCCTTTATTCAAACCTGGGAGTAGGGGCTGGGAGGGCAAAGGCAAGCATCTGTTTAAGGAGGAGGGTCTTCAAAGGGAAGGGGTCAAATGAAGAACAAATGTCAATATTTTACAGCTGTTGTGTAGGGCAGAATGGCTTTATCACTACTTGTATTTACTTTTTTTCTGTATTAAAAAAGATAATCATAGGAGAAGGGTGTCCTTTTTGTATTAGGCATTCCCTGGGCAGTAGGTATTGATTGAGCATCAACTGTGTTTTGGGCGCTTGGTTTTTGCTCTGGAGTAAAATGAAGACAGTGTGAGACCCTCGCAATCCTCAGAGTCTGGAGGGAGCTAGCTGCCTTCTATTTCCCGGGCTTGTTGGCTTCCCAAGATGTTTTAGCAGCAAATAGATAATTATCACAGCAAACAGGTAGTTTGGCAAGGGAAGGTGTGAGGGAGGAAGGTGTAAAGTCAAATATTAAAAATTAGAATTTAAAAAACCTGCCTCCCCAAACAGCGACAACAAAAACACGAAGACTTTTGAGCTTGACAATGATCATATCTTTAGGATGGTTCATATATTTGCCTATGTCTGTTATATGAGGGGGGAGTGATGTCATTTATTTCACCTCCTTCTGTAAATAGATTTTATCTAACACATTGTAGGCTTCCTCAAGAGGAATGTAAAATCCCAAATTGATGTGGAAGCGAGACCTCTCTCAAGTATGTATCCCTACAAGTAACACACATAAGAGACTATTTAAAGCATTTTCTGAAATGTAAGTCTGTGGTGTGGTTAGAATATTTTATTAGATATTTTAAGACACTGCTCCTGCTTTGTTACCCTCTGAGCCTCCATGTTCTTTAAAACACACACACACACACACACACACACAGCCCAGCTGGTGTGGCTCAGCGGTTGAGCATCAACCTGTGAACCAGGAGATCACAGTTCAATTCCCAGTCAGGGCACATGCCTGGGTTATGGGCTCGATCACCAGTGTGGGGCATGCAAGAGGTAGCCAATCAATGATTCTCTTTCATCATTGATGTTTCTATCTCTCCCTCTCATTTCCTCTCTGAGATTACTATATATATAACTTTATTGAGATACTAGAGGCCCAGTACACAAAATTCGTGCACAGGTAGGATCCCTAGGCCTGGCTGCCAATCAGGGCCAATCAGGGGGCTTACAGGTGCCAGCTAGGGCCTTCCCTCCCTGGCTGCCGACTGCTGGCTGAGCCTTTGGTCATTCTGCGCTGCCCCCTGATAGTCAACACACGTCATTAGCGAGCAAACTCCTGGTCCAACTCCCAAGGGTACACTTTGCATATTAGCCTTTTATGTATGTAGATTATTTACATGCCATATAGTTTACCCATTTAAAGGATGTACAGTTCAATGGTTTTCAGTATATGAACAGAATTGTGCAACTGTTGCCTCAATATAATATTTAGAAAATTTATCACCCCATCCCCACCCCATTCTACCCTCCAGTACTTGGCAACTGACAGTCTGCTTGGGGTCTCAATAGATTTGCTTGTTCTGGACATTTCTTATAAACATGTACTCTTTTGGGACTAAGTGTTTACTCACCATAATGCTCTCAAGGATCATTCATGTTGTAGCATGTTTTAGTACTTTATTCCTTCTTATTGTCATTTAATTCTCCACTATATGGCTATATCACATTTTGTTTACCCAAAATGTTCAATTGATGAACATTTGGGTTATTTCCACTTTGGGGCTATTATGAATAGTACTCCTGTGAATATTTGTGTTCAGGTTTTTCTGTGGATAAATGTTTTCATTTCTCTTGGGCTTATACCTAGTAGTGGAATTGCTGGTTCATAAAGTAACTATTTCTCATATTTTGAGGAACTGTCAAACTTCTTATAAAGTTACTGTACCATTTTACATTCCTACCAATTGTGTATGAGAGTTTCAATTTCTCCATGTCTTTGATAATACCTGTTGCTATCTGACTGATTGTAGCTTTATTATTAGGTGTGGAGTGGTATCTTGTGGTTTTGATTTGGAATTTTCCTAATGGCTTATGATGTTGAGCATCTTTTCATGTACTTGTTGGCTGTTCGCATAACTTTTTAGTAAAATGTTCATTCAGATTCTTTGCCTACTTTTTAGTTGGGTTGTTTATCTCTATATTGAATTGTAAGTACTTTATGTATTCTCGATATGTATCTTTTATTAGATATATGATTGTCATTGTTTTGTATTCTGTGGGTTGTCACTTTATTGAGGTTATCATTTGAAGTTTTTTTACATTTTTAATTTTGATAAAGTTCATATTTATTGCTGTCATATCTTAAGAAGACTTTGCCTAACCAATGGTCTTGGAAGAAGTAGAGGTGGAGCACATGGGGATTGGAAATAGGGACCCTATGGTGAAATTGAGATAAGAAAAATGAGTAGAATGGGATTAAGTTTTGAGTAGAAAAGATTTTTCTCCTACTAAGAAAGATTCTGGGCCTTTGAATATCAGTTTTATGTGTCTTCATATGTTTAAAATGAGTAATGACTCATACTTGATCACACTGTTTTTTCCCTTGCTTTTTCCCTACACTATGTCTTTGAGATCCTCCTATATTAGCATGTATAGGTTTCCTTCATTGTTAACACCCATATAGTATTCCAGTGTAATGTTGCACCTTAAATCATCAATCAGTCTCCTATGATACTTTATAATAGCCCAAAAAAAAGTGATATTTTTTAATATCACACTTAGGTGAACATTCTCATCCTTGTACATATATGTATTTAGCCCTCTTTATGTGCACATGTAAAATAAATTCCATAGCAGTAATGCCTGAAAGATTCCCATGATGCTCTTTACCATGAAATGTATGAGGGTGCCTACTGGCCCTCTTGCTTAGCAGCTGTTACTGAGTATCGTTGATATTTTAATTTTACAAATCTGATAGGTTAAAAATGGTATCCTGTTTATTAATTTTATATGAGTTTAAAGTGAGTATATTTTTAAATTTTGTTTGGCCATTGTTTAAAAAATTGCTTGTTTGTATACCCTTTATTGTATGGAATTTATTAATTTTACTTTAATGGAAGGCACCAGGAGTGTTACTTTACATGGGAAGTGGTGAGGAGGATTGCTCTAGTTGCTCACTCCCTCCAATTTGTAAAGTCCTTAAGAACTGAAGTTCTTCCTGTGTGTTCTCTAATTCTGACTGCATGAGTTTTTGTTTAAAAATGCTCAGTCACCATGCCTACACAGCAGTCAGTGCTCAACTTCCTCCTTTTTTCCCCTTCACATTGTTTTTTCACTTTATGCCAGATTTTGTGAGAGGCAACTTATTGTCTAGTGGTGATGACTCCAGTGTTTCCTGCATGTCTGGTATGTGAGCCTGTCTAACAGGGCTTCACAATGCCTGACCTTTGAATGGGGCCATCCCAAGGCCAGGGGTCCCTGGGTAGGCTAGCAATTTGATTCCCCCTTCAAATCTCAAAATATTTTAAATATCCAGTTAGTTATTAGAGGAGAAGAGCTTCTTGTAAATAAAGAGTGGATAACGTTCTGCCGACTTAGGCCAAATTTTGGCTGCCTTCTGACCTTCTGTCTTCACTCTGAACAGCAAACATGAACCACCCTTGAGAAAAGGACGTTTTTTTTCTGAAGCTTGTTCCTGGGGGGTTGATTCTTTTCCAGGGTAGCCTGCCCAAGTCACTTCCTACCACACCCCGTATCCCCCTGCAACTTTCACTTGATATCTAGTGCCCCTTTAGTCCACCCTTTAGTGCAGTCTTAATGTCAGCATGTATGAAGTACGGTGACTGAATTTTGTTTAAAGAAACCTATTTGAACTTGTGTTTTAGTGAGTGTTTCCTCTCAAGGATTTAGTCCACACTTAAAATTGCTGAAAACAACTCTGGTAACACATTCCTTTTGAGTGTTCTCAGAGGTGACAAGTTTCATTCTTTGGTGTTGAGATTTCTCTCCTCCCCCTCCTCCAGTAGTTTCAGAGTTTTGAAACCCCAGTGTAGTGATTGGGGGCAGGGATTGAAGTTATAACTATACAGTAATGAGAGGGGTCCTTTTGAGGTCCCTAAACACTGTGGCTCCTAAAATGGTAAGCTGTGGATTTTCTCCACCAGACAATGTTCTCACATGATTTTTCATGGAGTTCCAGAATCTTCATGGACCCTCTAAAAATTTATCTAAGAACCTTTTTGAATTATTGTAAAAGACATTCATTTTCATGCATCGGTTCTGAGATTTTGTTTTAAGACTTTGCCTTAGAGTCAGACCTTGTATCTTAGACTTGGGTGTGAGATACTATTTGTGGATTTTGAAGTTAGAAAAAGGCCAGAGTGTGTATTTGTGCCATACAGGAAGCCTGTTTAAATTTTGGCAGCTTTCTCACTTTGCATATCAAGTATTAGAAACCCATAAAGGGGACCATCTGTAGCTAAAGGACAGGAAGTGATAGATCTAAAAGGAGTTTGCAGACAGTGCTTCATCAAAAAGTTAAAACCTGAACTTGAAAATAATTCCAAATCTGAAGTAATACACATTGTTTTGCAAGTGGTTGTGGTTTTCTTTCTTCTAAAATGAGATACGTATACATGTGAAAGCAGCTAGTCGGTTGGTTCTCAGTATATGTCAGCTAAATACATTTCTGAATTTCAGATATATTTTGTGATAATGGCATGTCTCCCCTCTTCTAATCTAAGGCTTTTAAGGTTTTTCATAGCTTGTATTTTAACACAGTATATTTTCATTATATTGGAGTGTAAACCCGAATGTCTAACTATTACTTTAATCTTTAAATTTTTGGCATTTTATGCCTTTTCTTTTTAAAATATTATAAAGGGTGAGGGAAACGTTTCTTTTTACAGAATAGTCTACATCCTGAATGAACATCTGCTGTTTGTGAGAGCATCCATGGACAATTCATACAACTTGGTAGATTTATGGGAGTCTGACTATGGGAAGGAAGTTTCATTAACAGCAGCAAATGTGGCAGAAGTGGAAATGGTGGTCTATTTTTAAATTTCCTCTGTGTTTGCTTTGAATTCATCTGCTGACCTAATCCCTATCTGTGTTCACTAAGCCACCAGGCAGTGAGGTACTTGTCAGACTCATCAAACTCATTTCCGGGAGAGAGCTCTTCAGTTCCCTGCAGGAAGATTTTAAGGAACCCAGGATCTATTAAACATGGAAGGATGAAGAGAAGTAGGTTAGTTACACAACAGTGCTTTCAGATTAGAAACAGGGACTCGGAGCTCTGGCTAGAACTCTTCACTGATGGAAGTGGGGGAACTGGAGCCTACAGAGAAAGGGTGTTTTACTTCTTCAAGTTACCTGTGGTGCGATGCTTGAAGTTTAGGTTCTGTTTTAGGGCAGCACTTAAGGATATGGGGTCAACTGGTGCTGGACACGTACTGCTTAGAGCATAAATAAAAAAATCTTATGTGAGTTATGTGATTAATTCGTTTTCTTGGTTGATGTTCTCGTGATTCCCAGAACAGGTTTAAGTCAATGAGCAGTCTTCTCCTGCCCCACCAGTACTTTCTGCTGGTGACTGAAGATACAGACCCAAGTGGGGTCTGCAGTGCTGAGGTGTAGGACTGATGGCAAGTTCCCTTACCTGGCACCTGGCTTGAGCTAGCCAAGACGTGCCAGGCGGGGTGGTGTCTTCTTGGTGGAGCTCCTTTCCCTCCTGCTCAGTGTGGGGGGCTGAATTCAGATGAGGGTGTTGGTTTTCCTTCCCCATGCCACCCTTGGTAGCATGCCATGCTTTCTGATACAATACAAAATTATTTCCTGGAGCTACAGGAGGAAACCACTGCCAGTCTGTCACACAAGAGTCATGTATGAGTACTTTCCAGAATTTATTCAGTGATGCTCGGGTTTTTGTTCCAGGATTAGGATTAGCATTAGGATTAGGATTAGGATCTGAGTTTCCTTTAAAGTCATGAGATACTGTGATAATAAACCAGTTTATTCAGTTTTTGCTGCTACTCCATCATTATTTCAGATATTTAAGTCAGGAAAGCACTATTTTAGTTTGTGCTTTAAAGAAATACCTTCATTACCACTTCCTAATTAAAGCAATTTCTCCTACTAAGACCCCAGTTAAAAAGAATCTTTATTTTTTTACAAGGGATTTGAGAGAATACCTGATCCAATTCAGAGAGCACTTCCAAAGAAAAACTGACGTTATTTTGACTTGTCGTCTTAGCAAAATAGTATTTGTTTTTAAAGCCATTTCTGTGTCTGCTCTTTCAAATTTGTGTTGATTTTGTATTTGATTCTTTTATGTCAGTAATTGTCAAACTGTAGCTCGTGGCTTGCGAGCCGAGGTTTGTCGCTCTGTGGACTAAAGAGTTTGCCGACCACTGACTCTCGATTCCAATAATTACAGGCTGTTGTTGTTCCTTGTGATTAAGCCCCTATCCCAGTGGTCGGCAAACTCATTAGTCAACAGAGTGGCAAATCCGTGGCTTGTGAGCTGCAGTGTGGCTCGAGAGCCACAGTTTGCCAACCACTGCTTTAGGTTTTCAGTCTGAAGAGAAGTTATTCTGAGATGGCTGAATTAATTTTGAAACAGTTGAATTATTTAGATTCCATTTTGGGGAAGAGGGAGTACTTGCCTTTAACATGCAAAAATTGCTTTGTGAAAGTTGGAACCTGAAACTGTTAGGCAGTGCCTGGAACTGTCAGTGCCAGATCCCTTGCACCTGAGCTGTCAGCATCTAAAGTTTCTTCCGGATCAGTCCTTTTTACCTACAGAATTGTAACATCAATCAATATGCTTTGCAGTGCACTATGATCTACTAGCCTTTTCCTAAGGAGCTCTGGTTCGTATAATTACTATTTGTGTAACTTGGGTAATGCACAACTTTGGATGGGAAAATTCACTTTTGGGTGCAGTACTGGCTGTCCCTTTTGTGGTTGTGCTGCCAAAGAGCTGCTTAACAAAAGCAAAGAGGAAAGAGCCTATTTATCTATGTGGAGCCTATTTATCTATGTAGAGCATATTTACCAATGCCAAAGAGATCATTCTTTAATAGACGGCTTTTGTGTTTTGTTTTAGACTCACAAGAAGTTGATGTACAGCTGATAGCAGAAGTGGTTGCAAAATGTTCGTCTGAGACTCATTCTAGACCCGCAGAAAATGAGGTTTCACAGCAGGCTATTGGTTCTTACCCAGTTAGGGATTTCAAAGAAGAACCTGAACATGATATTAGCAAAATTTCAGTAGTGAGGCCATTTTCAATAGTAGCCAAGAAGTCCACGGATAACTCCGAGGCAGCTCTTGGAACAGAAGCGGCGTATGGCTGTGTAACGGCCCTGTCAGGCGAGGCTCTGCCCTCCGGCCCGCCAGAAGCCACCCAGGACAAGGTGATGACAGAAAGCACCATGGGGGTGACACCGGAGGCTTCCACAGAAGCTGACCTGAAGAGGGGCACCTCCTGTCCGGAGCCAGTGCCCAGCAGAAGCAAGCTAAGAAAGCCCAAACCCATCTCTCTGAGGAAGAAACCAGTTGGCGAGTTCTCAGAAACTTCCACGGAGGGCATGCCTCTCCCCCAGGCACCCTATCCTGATGAAATGGACGGGAACACAAGTCCTTTGCTAGGAGATGCCAGGACTCAGAAATCTGCCCGTCACGCTAGGGAAGCGAGCAGCACTCCCAGCGGTGACACCAATGATCCTGGGGTTGAGCTGCCGGAGGAGTCAAGGAGCTCACCTGTGAAGCTCGAGTTTGATTTCATAGAAGATGTGGAGAATGGAGAGTCCAGGAAAGGCCTTCCAAGGAAACTTGGCAGGAAGCTGGGAAACAAACTGCCTCCAAAGGTACAGAAAGATGGCATCAGTAAGCCAGTAGGCACCAAAGGTTCAGAACCGCCCCCGGACCAAGCAACGGATGATGCTTCTCTCTCCCAAGCGTCTTCTACACAGAATCCCAGTGTCAGCCCCCTGCGTGGCCACTGCACACTGCAGGACTGCCCTCCCCTCTCCTCTAAGGGATCCTACCACCTTGATGAATCCACGGATCCCTTTCAACCAACTGCAGCGTTAGCAAATGGCGACTGTTCTCCTGCTGGTAATCATGTTAATGAAACCTTAGAATCACCCAAGAAGGCAAAGTCGCGTTTGATAACGTGAGTGATGAGGGGGGTGGGTGTTGTGTTCTGTGTGCACCCTGAAAGTTTGGCAGCCGGCTGCTGTGGGTTTTGGTGATCTAGCGTTATCTTCGAGGTGCAGGTGGGCAGACACAAAGCTTACGACTTCATATCGCAATCTTCACTGTTTTAAAAGCAAACTTTTGTGTGGAATGAAATACCAGAGGTTTCCTTTTGCGAGGTCTGCCTGGTTTATGAATCCTCAGCTTGTTCGGCTGAGCTCTTCCCCTGCCCCCCACCCCCCCGACTTTTGGTACTTTTGTCCTGGTTAACAAGATAGGCCGGTAGAGATTTGATGGTTTTCAGAAATCCTCCTATCTGGGCTGTCGGGAATCGCTTTACTTACAGAATTCAAATGATATGCTAGCCACCATCTTCAGATTCTCTGTGGATAAAACAAAAATCCCAAGCCTACAGATGACCTGTTTAGTGTCAAGAACTTGTAGAAAATGGTCCAAAAGGGTCTTACAGGAGTTTTTCACTTAAAACAGAAAGCTGTGATTTTTGTTGGAAACAAACCACTGAAAGTTGGGGAGAATTCTTATGTCTTTATGGTTATCTTGTGGTTCCATCACCAAGGAGGTGAATTTCCAACAAGAATCAAGAATATTTTAAATGATGACCAAAATCTGATTAGTCTTTTGTTGTGTGTTGTGACACTAGTCCTATCCTATCCCTTTCCCTGGGAAATCTGGAGCCACTTTTGCAAGGTCCTTGGGGTTTTCAGAGTGATCACAGTCCATGTCAAGTTTCACATTAAATTTGTTACAGGGTTCCCTTATCACAAAACCAAGTGGTGACAATACACCCCTTTGTGACCCCGTGGTATTTTGCTGAGTATTGAATATAAGAGAGACCAATGACATAGAGCAGTGGTCGGCAAAGTGCAGCTCACAAGCCACATGCGGCTCTCTAGCCGTGGTTTGCCGTTCTGTTGACTATCCACTGGAATAGGGGCTTGATCACAAGGAACAACAACAACCTATAATTATTGGAATCGAGACTCTAGGTTAGTGGTCGGCAAACTCATTAGTGAACAGAGCGGCAAGCCGACCACTGACATAGAGGATGAAGTATGAAAAGGAAAGTTGAAAAGAAATATCATGTTTTTAATTGTCACCATAGATCATTAGGGAAGTAATTTTTAGTATTACTATGACTTCAAGAAAGTTTTAAAGAGCAGAAAGTATCAATCTGGACCAAGAAGCTCGAGCAATGTAGGAATCAGTTCTTCGGCAACTTCAGAATATCTAGGGGAATAAGATGTCAGTAATTGTTGTTGATCTGTTCTCTGATTATACACTGAATGGCCAGATTATTATGATCTCTGAACATACAATAATCTGGCCACTCAGTGTATATGAGCTGTTAAATGGTTGCTAAAAAAGATGTTTGATCAGGTATCCTCAAAGTGCTCTTCTGTGGCTAAGGTTAGTTACTGTTGTCGAGAGAGTGCTTGGGGTATGCGCTGGCCAGGTCATTGCCTTGGTGCTTCCTGATATGGGGTATCCTATATATAGGGTTTCTCTACCTAGCAAGATTGATAAGTCATTTCATTTGAGAGCCTTCCTTCCGACACACGTTGAAGGCATGTAGCCATTGCATTCATGTTAGATGAGATTAAATCTAGATCAAAGGGAGGGAAATTGATCCTACACCTTATTTTCCATAGCAAGAAGCACCCTCTCTTGAGTCCTACCACCCTCACCTGGTAGCATTGTCTTCCTAATCTGTTTTTTGGTGAATGGACTTCTTTTTTTTAATGTATTTTATTGATTTTTTACAGAGAAGAAGAGAGAGGGATAGAGAGTTAGAAACATCAACGAGAGAGAGAGACATCGATCAGTTGCCTCCTGCACGCTCCCCACTGGGGATATACCCACAACCAAGATACATGCCCTTGACCGGAATCCAACCTGGAACCTTGCAGTCTGAAGATCGATGCTCTGTCCACTGAGCCAAACCGGTTTCGGCTGAATGGACTTCTTGATCTAATAATACACCTTACAGATTTTTTAAAAATCCTGTGCACTCAAAACTCTTGCCTCTAAGAGGGTTACTTGACCTCTATGTAACTGGGATTTTGTTTAGCAAAACCCTTCATTGGTAGGAAAGACTGAAAATATACATGTGATGGTAGAATCTAGTGGAGAGTTAGAAGTTGTTAGCAGGATACTTGTGTGCCTTTTTAAGATGTATGTAATTGGTGTCTCAGATTCTTCTATGACATGGAGACTGCATCCTATGATTAGGATTTTTGTGGACCAAATAAAGTATGAAAAATCATTTTAGGTGTCTTAGTGACACACACCTATAGCAGATATAAGCAGATACATCTTCAACTATAGTTTTATTCACACATTGCCTTTGATGACTAGACATTTAAGAGTAAATGTGTTCTGCAGTGAAATGTTTACTTTTTCATCTGTAAGCTTGAATATGTGGCATTTCTGAATGTTTCTATCACTCTTACTCATTAGAGATGAGGTTCCTGACAACCATTCATTCACCAGTGATAACATTCATAAATATGACATTTTAAATTTGTGTCTCACCTCATAGAAAGAACTTTGCAGCCTTTACACTACCAGACTTAGAGATAACTATTCCAGGCTTTACATGATTCTTTTCTCCATCTGTGTGTCTTTCCTATTTCTAATTTTGTTGGTGCATCAGGACTACTGAACAAGTGAAATTTCTCTGTTTTCTGTTGTAAGTACCCACACTGTGGTTTCTTTTTAAAGAAACGGTTGGCAGTTCCTCTACCCTCCTCCCCAGACCATCTCTCCATAGCATGTTGGCTTCCAGTTCTGAGTTTGACCTTCTGTTTATTTTTTGCATTTCATTTGCCACTTCCTGAGTCAGCTTAGCCTTGTGACTGTCTGTACCCGAAGGAGTGGCGATCAGCCTTCCAACCTTAGGTGCGTGAGCTTGCTCTCTCTGTCTTGGCACGCCTGGTGTGGCGCTTTGATACTGAATGCTGGCTTGGCCCCAGAGATCATCTGGCAGGGGTTTCAGGCACTGCTCTGCTATTTAATGTTGGAAATAATAGGCTTTCTTGATAGGATAAGGCTACTGGGTTGGAGCAGGGATGAAATGGAGACATCATACTATGATTGGGATTCTTATGGACCGACTTGAGTTTGGTGGCAAGGAGTGGCACTCAAGCATTAGGAAAGAAAATCATGAGCCAGACATTGGTTGTACACATTTTGGTAACATAGATGCTTGCCTTTTTTTGTTTGTTTCCCCACACAACAAAAAAAGTTGCAAATTATTATTTTTTTTTTTTGTCAGAGTGGCATTACTGGAAATTTTAAGTTCATCCAAACAAAAGAATTTGAACTAGTCTTTGGATAGTAAATTATGCGCTAGTTTAAATAACTGTTGATTTGAGTTTTCTCTGGTTCCAGCCATAGGGTTCATTCCATCTTACTTACTACTTGATAGGAATGGTAATAGTTTACACAGATATTTTCCTTTTTATACTTTCTGTTAACCCCAGTTCTACTGTGTCAGCACACATCTCCGGACTTGTTTCATGAGACTTCTTAATGGCAATAAAGAATTTTTAAAGAATCTAGTCCAGTGTGGTAATTTTTCTAATGAATGCCAAAGCCCAAGTGAGTGAGGATCAGATGAGCCGAATGTCTCTGCTAAGGCTGCTCTCTCAAAGGCTGTGTGGTATGTAATCAAAAACTATAGAAGCTCATGCGGTCTCTTCAGAGAATGAATTGATTGTAGTTCTTTGCTTGCCCCGTCTCTCAAGAGAAGATTCAGAGATGTAAAAGCTGCTCTCATCTCTGACCTGTAGATGTACGACTTGTGTGGTGCTGTATGCCTTGGCTTCTATCTGCACACCCCGCTCTCTCTGCTCCATCTCATAGCTCGGAAGTTGTCGGTGAGATTCCCAACCAGCCTGGTTAATTTGGTTTTTCTTTCAGGAGTGGCTGTAAGGTGAAGAAATATGAAACGCAGTCTCTTGCTCTGGATGGATGTTCACAGGTAAGTCTGTCTGTCACCAGAACATCTCTTAGACCAGTGGTCCCCAAACTATGAATGCATCCCCCCTCCTCCAGGGTGGGGCATGGTGGTTATTGGAGACTTTCCACTAGGTATTGGAATATTCAACTTTAAGAGAACCAACATCCAAAACTGATCTGAAAAGGCCTCTCAGGACAAGGAAACCCTTTCATAATTCCCCTTTTCCCATTATTTTAAGGTTCCTTCTTACCCATTTCAAATCTTACCACTGAGTGTGAAATCTCTGGGACACCAAGCAGAGGGGAGATTGAAATATTGATGTAGGTTTTAAGGAGGTGATTGACTCCAGTGAGCGGATACCGTTTTTTTAAAGTCAGATGGTTTTCCAGCTCAGCACTTTCAAGCAAATAGGAGGACCTGAGTTGATGGAAGTGAAGTAGACTGGGAAGTACAGGTTCAGAGAGGAAAAGGAATGATGCACATTTCTGATTATTATTTAGAATAACTACATTGAATTTTAAGGTAGTATTTAAACTACATTAGATATTATGCCCTTTGAAACTATTTAAACTTATGCTGAATGCACTTGAAAATACAATAGGGAAATAGGTAATTTTTTTGGTTCAATTTAGGAGGTTAATGAGCAAAATATTTGAAAACCACTGCCTTGGAACACTTAAACTTCTTTCTAATAAGTTTAGGCTAGAGAGGGTTAATTTGTCAAACTTCCGATTTGAAGCAGAAAGATTAAGTGCTAGCAAAAGGCAATCTTCTGTGATTGAAGGACTCCAGCTTCTTCCTTGATCTGTACTGGGATCTGTGGTTAACTCTGATCAAATAGTGGCTCCTCTGAGATGTCCCGTCCCCGCCCTGATGGTAGCATCTTCTCTGTTGCATCTCCCAGGATGAAGGAGCCGTGATCTCCCAGGGTTCAGACATTTCTAATAGGGATGGCCATGCTACCGATGAGGAGAAACTGGCATCCACTTCATCTGGTCAGAAATCAGCCGGGGCCGAGGTGAAAGGTGAGCCAGAGGAAGACCTGGAGTACTTTGAATGTTCCAATGTTCCCGTGTCTACCATAAATCATGCGTTTTCATCCTCAGAAGCAGGTATGGAAGTACATATTCACCTTTCTAATGTACATAGCATAGAAATGCCTGAAAGACTAAAGCTGAGACGCCTTAGAGAGATTAGAGAATTTGGATTCTGATCTCAGCTTTGCTTCTTCACCTAGAAAAGAGACACAAAAAGGGTGTCTTATCAAATACCAGGGACATATGGATTAGTGTGGCAGTATGTACCGGGGGCACTAATGCGTGGGACTGCTTGGAATTTTTTATCATTTATTTTAATGTGGCCACAACTCAAAGTATAGTGGCCTATAACCATGATGTGATTGTTGTGCTCCTTTTCAACTTACAGAAATAATAATAACTAACGTGTAATTCCTTACCATGTACTGGCATTGTTCTAAGTGCTTTACATGTATTAACTCACTACTCTTTGCTGTGTATTATTTTTTTCCCCCATTTTTCAGAGAAAAAAAGTGAGACACGGAAGTTAAGTAACTTGGCCAAGCTTACTAAACGGCTAGTAAATGGTAGAACTAGGATTCAGACTTTAGCAGTAGGTTCCATGGTCTTTTAATTCAAAGCTTGTTTTCATTACACTAGACCAGTGGTCGGCAAACTCGTTAGTCAGCAGAGCCAAAGATCAACAGTACAACGATTGAAATTTCCTTTGAGAGCCAATTTTTGTAAACTTAAACTTCTTCTAATGCCACTTCTTCAAAATAGACTCGCCCAGGCCGTGGTATTTTGTGAAAGAGCCACACTCAAGGGGCCAAAGAGCCCGCATGTAGCTCGTAAGCCTCAGTTTGCTGACCACTGCACTAGACCATTATAAATCGTCCTGCTCACAGATGTGGCAGACTGAAATGGACCAATGCCCTATGAAATCCTTCTTAATGTCCAAATAAGAACCAAGATAGACTAACTTTCCTGCTAACCTTCTTGCTGTTGGACTCTCAGAACATTCTAGAGCTGAGGCCCTCCTTCTAGGTCCCAAGTTGTACCTGTGACCCTAAACTTGACTTGTGAAATGTTTAGAACCATGTTCCTGACTACATTAAACATTATTCAAAAATCAACATAATTTAATTTGGCATTTTTATACCTAGAATTTAAGAAATCATGATCTCTCATCTAACGAGGGAAGCGGGATGGGAATCAGGACTTTGTGAGAGTTATTCTTCCGGCCTCCTCCCTGCCCCCAGGTCTGTTTTTCATCTATAACATAAACGGGGCAGGCACTATTCCAGATTCCTTCCCAGGCCTCTTTCTGCTCTGACTTCTTTCCCAAGACTTTATTTGCCATTTCCCTGTGTACCACCTTAGTTAGGTGAGCAACACTTATTTCTTTTATGTGAAATATCTTTCTTTGCCATCTCCTGTAGAAATTCTGCCCATCCTTTTGGGTCTGTTTCAAAAATGTCACTTGGCTCCCACCAGGCTGTATGCTCCCAACATGTTTCTTCTTACCGTTCCTGGTTTGTGTATTCATTATAGAAGGGCATCTTCGATAAGCTTCTCAAGGCTAAGGACTATGAGTGATTGATTCATCTTTGAATTTCCTCAGCTGCAGGCGCAGAGTAGATATTTGTTGAATTATATTCTTCCTCACTCGGAGGAAATTCCTGCAGCAGAAATCTGTAGAGCTGGGGTTCTGTTAGATACAGTGCTGTCGTCAGAGTGGGTAGGTAGTGTGTCACGGTGTGTAACTAATCATCCCTATCAAGGGAGAAGGCTGTGCTGATGCAGGTGGGAGTGCGAGGTGGAAGGGTGTACTGACGCTGTCAGGTGAATCAGAGAAACATTTCCTGGAGAAAGTTACCTTGGGGCTGGGTGTTGATAGATAGACACAGATGTGCACCAGAGAACGAGCGATTCTCTCGGGGTTGGGAAGGAACCTGCCATGTGGGTAAAGTGCCCAGTAGCTCTGTGAGTACAGGGTAAGTGGGAAAATGAAGTGGTACCGAGGATTTGGGGCCTGCTTTTTGTAGGTGGAAGGGAGCCATTGAAGGCTTTTTCTTTATTCTTTTTTAAAAAATACATTTTTATTGATAGCAGAGAGGAAGGGTGAAGGAGAGAGATAGAAACATCAATGATGAGAGAAAATCATTGTTTGACTGCCTCCCGCACGACCCCTACTTGGGGATCGAGCCCAAAACCTGGGCACGTGCCCCTGACTGGAATCGAACCCAAGACCCTTCAGTCCGCAAGCTGACACTCTATCCAGGAGCCAAACAAGCCAAGGCCATTGAAGGTTTTTAAAGCAGAGTTGTGTTTTTAAAATAATTTATTATAGATGGACACTATGCTAAAATAATAATTTGTTATTGCTTTGTGGGAGATTGTAGTTGTATGAAATTTTAAAATATTTACAATTGTTTTCAGTCCTGGCCAGTGTGTCTCAGTTGGTTGGCCATCATCCTGTGCATTGAAGAGTTGCCAGTTTGATTCTCGGTCAGGGCACAGGCCAGATTGCAGGCTCTATTTCTAGTGCACGGTATATAGGATGTTTCACTCTCACATTGGTTCCTCCCTCCCTACCTTCCCACCTCCCTCCATTCCTCCCTCCTTCCCTCCTTCTATCTCTCCCTCCCTCCCTCCCTCTCTCTCTCTAAATATCAATTTAAAGAAAATTATCTTCAGTGAGAGCATATTCCTTTAATTAGAAAACGTGTAGTGTTAGGCTTTTTTAAATGTTGTCTCTGGTGGTAGAGTGGGAGGTACAAAATGAATGTAGCTTTATGGGTATTGCACTTTGGAGCTTATTGTTTTATCTGCTACTGCTTACACTAATTAGATTGAGGGTACCCTTTGGGGCTGGAGTTTAAGACTTGGTAACGAAACAGCATTCAGTATTTCCTCTTCCTGAAGTAATCCCGTGGTTAGTACATGGGCACAAGGGGGCAGGCTTGCTGTTCTTTGCACCTTAAGATTGTGACTTCACTTATGACTGACTAACTCCGCACTCTTTCTTCTAACTATTTTGGACTTTTAACATGGACAACACAGTGATCAATAGGAAGCCAGCGCCTCTGTGAAAACAGAGTGTGTTCGTGTATTGGTAGATGTCATTCTGGGTCTGCGCTGGGGTTTCCCAGTGCCTTTCACTAGGAAGGGAAGGAACCAGCTTCTTGGGTTAACTACAAAAATGGCTCTGTGTTTTAGGCGTAGAGAAAGAGACGTGCCAGAAAATGGAGAAAGATGGATCTGCCGTGCCTGTAAGTTCCTAAACTTGAAGGGGGGTGGGGGGGCGCGCTAAGGGGAGCTCAGGTTTCTTTCAGCATTTGTTTGGAAGCTCATGTTAAGTCGTTAAATACATTATGGCCATTGTTTGGTGATGGGGATGAAATATAAATAAAACAGCTTCTTCACTGGAGGGGCTCACATTCTGTCCCGAGACTCCCGGACAGCACCCCCTAGCGCATGTGCAACTGAGCTCTTGATGTAGCTGCTTTGAATGAGATGTCGTGTAAGTGTAAAATACCAACCAGCTTTTGATGACTTGCATAAAAAGAAGGGAAGTAAAACGTCTCTAACTTTATATTGATTACATGTTGAGATGATAATGTTTTGGGTTAACTAAACTATCTTATTAAAATGAATGTCACCTGTTTCTTTTTACTTTTTTCAATGTGGCTGCTGAGAATTTTTAAAGCATATGACTTGCATTGTAATTATTTTGAACAGCACTGGCAACAGGTACAGAATGGAGACAAACCACAGCTGTGGTGGAGGAGGTACTAGAATGCATTCCTAGGGGCCGTGGGAGCTGACTGGCTGCGTGGCCAGGGGCAGGAAAGCTGAAGCTGTGCTGATGAAAAACAAAAAACTTCCTAAGAAAATCAAGTTAATAGACTGGTCAGATTCTTGATAACACAAGGGTCATGGGAGGCACAGGAAAGTTATTTCCTCAAGATGGAGATTCTGCCTTAGAGTAATAAACACTCACAAAAGACAGACTTTAAAAGGTATTAATTTAGAATCGGAAATGTAACAACAAGGTGAACCAAATACGTTTGCCTAACTTCGTCCATTATCTTTCTGTGGGCAATTACATGGGAAGCAAGACCTGGGAAAGCCTCTTGATGACAGACATGGCACAGGAAGTTAACAGAATGATGGATGTCCAGGGGTGTACCAGTTATCCACCCCTGACATTTATTATGCCATCGTTTGTGGACCAGGAACCCTGGGGCTGCAGGCCAGGTGTAGGCCATGCTGTGGCCATCTCCAGGCTCCCTCGTGTGGCCGTTGGCACATCTCGGATGCTCACTGGCTGTTGACGGCGCCGTCAGTTCCTTGCCACATGGGCCTCCCCAGGGATCCTCTCACTGCGTGCAAGCTGGAGTCTTTGTAAATAAAGTGACTGACCATGACTTTTACCATATTGTGTCCTAGAGGCGTGAGTCCTCAGGTCCAGCCTGCCCCAAGGAAGAGAGTGCCCGAGAGCATTAGGACCAGGAGGCGGGGTCACGCGAGCCCTTTTAGAGGCTTCCCACCCCAAGTGACTCTTGGCTCCAGTGATAGGTCTATCCCAAGATAGTGTTTCTGAGGAGTTTGGGACTTCTGTCAGCACAGTGGGCCACCCTCCCCCAAACGCTGCTAGAGAGGGGACTGCCAGCCTGTGGCTTTGCATTTCCCTGTTCTGTGGCCTAAGCCCGGAGTTTCTATATTGGATGAGGTCTGTGACATTTTTTTGAGAAAGGACGATTCTATAATGACCCTGACAAGTTTAAAAACCACTGGCCTAAGTGAACCTTGGACTTCACGTTTAGTTCTAGTTCAAACAAAATACCAAAGAGCTGAGTGATTATGATCAATATAATTGATTAGTAATACTGACATTTAAGTTTATTCCTGGGTCACTTTGGCTGGCATTTCGGATGTTATTTGTTGAGCTTTTCCCCCATTTATACAAAATGTCTGCTTGTATAGGTAAGGGGAAAATAGCCCAAAATACACTTTCTAGGAAGGAAGAGAGTACAGAGCCTATATTTTTGTGAAAAATAAAATATTAACCATATGTGGCTCTCTAGAACCCGAGTTTATGACAAAAGCATAAGTGCAGTGCTGCCAGAAGGGACTGAAACAATAGCGAGGAAGAACCAAGAATGGGAGCGTAGGCCCGTTGAAAGGAACAAAGTCCTGATGCATCCCGACAGCATCCCTGGGCTGGTGGCTCACTTCGCTGGGGAGCAAGGGCTTTCTGGTGATCCTGCATCGGCCAGGCTGGGTGGGTCACCATTTCTGCCTTCTTAGGCCTGAAACTTAGTAAAGAAATTTAGAAATATTCCCATCCAAAGTGACTATATAGACACACAAAGCATCAACATGTAAAAAAAAAAGTTTACTTTCTTTGGAAAATGTGTTTACATGGAACACATCATTCCCAGAAACCCCTTGAAAGATGAGCCATGAACCAGATATAGTGTTGTTGTTTTTTTAAATATATGTATTTATTGATTTCAGAGAGGAAGAGAGAGGGAGAGAGAGATAGGAACATCAATGATGACAGAGAACCATTGATAGGCTGCCTTCTGCACGCCCCCCACTGGGGATCGAGCTCACAACCTGAGCATGTGCCCTTGTCCGGAATCCAACCTGGGACCTTTCAGTCCGCTGGCTGACGCTCTATCCCCTGAGCCAAACCAGCTAGGGCTAGTGTTCTGTTTCTTGCATGTAATTCTTTGGTGACTGACCACTATGATAATTACACTTTCTTTTTGGGGATAAGCAGAAAACTTCTCCAGGCTATCTTTTAGACAAGCAAGACACCCTGATAATCATTAGAACAAGTTTTTCCTTTAGATAGCACTGTAACTAGACTTGATTTCTTAAAAAACCCTGCTGGGTTTCTGTGTGTGTGTGTGTGTGTGTGTGTGTGTGTGTGTGTGTGTGTGTGTGTTTACTCGAAACATGTTTTTAAAGATTGTGATCATTGTAGTAATGAGGAAGTTATTGAAAGATACTTAGGATTAAGAAGCTGAAGATTAAACGTATTAAATGTAACCTCTCCCTTTCCTGTCCCCAGGGACCGCTGGAGTCCCCTGTGGAGAAGGCCCCTGTGTCCGTGGCCTGTGGGGGGGAGAGCCCCCTGGATGGCATCTGCCTCAGTGAGTCAGATAAGACAGCCGTGCTCACCCTGATAAGAGAAGAGGTAAACGCCTTCTTGTTCCTCCCACTTATCGCTCCCTTTCTCTGTAAAGCCACGTGCAGCAGCAGATTCCATCTCTGCTGGCCGCAGCTATCCCCGCTGGAAGTTCGTGTTTCCTGCGCTGGTTCGGCTCAGATAAAGGGCTCCCTGTAAAACGCCGCGTTGGTGCTGGGGTCCTGACATTGTGGTGTCCCCTTTATCTTTTAGCCTTGACATTTTAAATATAAAAACTTGCTAACTTTATCCACATGCGTTTGCAAATCAGTGCCTGTATTTTACAGAGCATATATGCTCCTACATAAAAATTCCTTAAGTTCTAGACTGACACTAATGTATTATTGTTTCCTACCTTCATTCATTCTTTAATTCAATTCTCAAATGCCTTTATCGTGGTTCTTGAGCAGCCTTTCTTCAAAAGTAGGTCACTGCTAGGCCTTGGGTGATATGAAAAATATGGAAGACACTGTTATATACTAGAAATCAGTTACCACTCTCTCCTGTTATATTTCTTTTTTTTTTAATTAAATCTTTATTATTCAGATTATTACATTTGTTTCTCTTTTTTCCCCTCCATAGCACCCCTCCACCCAGCTCCCACCCCTCCCTCTGCCCTTAGCTCCCTCCCATTGATCTCATCCATAGGTGTATGATTTTTGTCCAGTCTCTCCCTGTACACCCCTCACCCCTTCCCCCCTGAGAATTATCAGTCCACTCCCTTTCTGTGCTCCTGATTATATTATATTCACCAGTTTATTCTGTTGATCAAATTTTTAATTCACTTAATTTTTAGATTCACTTGTTGATAGATATGTATTTGTTGTTCATAATTTTTTGGCTTTTACCTTTTTCTTCTTCCTCTTCTAAAAGAATACCTTTCAGCATTTCATATAATACTGGTTTGGAGTTGATGAACTCCTTTAGCTTTTTCTTGTCTGTGAAGCTCTTTATCTGCCCTTCAATTCTGAATGTTAGCTTTGCTGGATAGATTATTCTTGGTTGTAGGTTCTTGCTATTCATCACTTTGAATATTTCTTGCCACTCCCGTCTGGCCTGCATCATTTCTGTTGAGAAATCAGCTGACAGTCGTCTGGGTGCTCCCTTGTAGGTAATAAACTGTTTTTCTCTTGCTGCTTTTAATATTCTCTCTTTCTCTTTTGCTCTTGGCATTTTAATTATGATGTGTCTTGGTGTAGTCCTCTTTGGATTCCTTTTCTTTGGGGTTCTGTGTGCTTCCTGGACTTGTAAGTCTATTTCTTTTACCAGATGTGGGAAGTTTTCAGTCATTATATCTTTAAACAGGTTTTCAGTATCTTGCTCTCTCTCTTCTTCTGGCACCCCCACAATTCTGATGTTGGTACGCTGAAAGCTGTCCCAGAGTCTCCTTACATTATGTTCACATTTTTGGATTCTTTTCTCTTCTTGCTTTTCCAGTTGAATGTTGTCTGCTTCTTTATATTTCAAATTTTTGACTTGATTCTTGCCTTTCTCTAGTCTGCTGTTAGGATTCTGTATAATATTTTTTATTTCAGTCAGTGAATGTTTAATTTCTATTTGGTCCTTTATCATCTTTAGTAGGACCTTTTCCATTTCTAGTTGGCTCTTTTGTATCGCTAGTTGGTCCTTTTTCATCTCCTCTTGGGTCTCACTAAATTTATCGAATTTTTCTAGCATATTTTTGAAAAACCTTACAAGCGTGGTTTTGAACTTTATATCCAGTCGTTTTTTTTCCTCCATTTCTTTTGTTTGTGATCCCTTCCCTTGTTTCAGCATTTTCACTATGCCGGGGAAACTTCTGTGTTGGATTCAGCTTTATGATGCCAGAGGCAAAGCCGCAGAAGCCTCTGTTGAGCTTGGGAGGGGTGGGGTCTCAGGGCTTAAGGGACCGCCTTGCCTTCCAGTCGGCCCCGCCCTCCACGGCCCCTGAGTCTCACATGACTGGGTAATGGCTGGAGCGGTCCTTGTGCGCGGGCACCCGCAGTGCCTCTAACCGCTGCCTTTCCGGCTCCCCTGCGAACCAGGACCACACGAGTCTAGGTCTCCAGGGTTTCTCCCGAAACAGGGGCCCAGTGGACTCAGAAGTGGCACAGTTGAGAGGGTCTGTCTCCCGCCCACTCGCGAAAGCCAGCGGCACAATCAGCAGTCTGTCCTGTGCACAGCACCGTCCGCGTGCGAGACCAGACCTGATCTTCTGCGACTCCCCTAAATTTCCGTGCACCTCTCCCTTTTCACAGTCCAAACTCCCCCGTATGAGTTTCGGCTGGATCTGGGGTTTAGTGTCGTAAAATAAGGGGTTCAATGCCGTTGGGAGTCTCCGTTTCCCTCCCACCAGAGAAAGCCAGCCAGGCACTCCGGCACCCGCTCTCTCAGCGCGCGCGTCTCCGTACCTCAGCTTTTTGCAGCTCCTCTGGGTCTCCGTGAGCCCCTCTCTTTCCTTCTAGCTGTAGAACTTCCACTCAGCCAGCTTTCCTGTGGTTCTGGATGATGTCCGTTCTGTCTTTCAGTTGTAGTTTTGAAATTGTTTTGCGAGGCAGCAGTGTAGGTGTTTACCTATGCCGCCATCTTGGATTCCGCACTCTCCTGTTATATTTCTGTGTTATATTCATGTACTTGGCTTGTGTATTACTGGATGACTCCACCCTATTTTAAAGCAGGTGGAGCAATTTTATTTTTATAATGTGATGAAAGTAGTTAAGTACCTGTGATACATGTCTCTTAAAGTTTTAAAAAGTGGCATTAAGGCCCTAGCTGGTTTGACTCAGTGGATGGAGCATTGCCCTGCAGACTGAAGGGTCCCAGGTTCAATTCTAGTCAAGGGCACGTGCCCAGGTTGTGGGCTTGATCCCCAGTAGGGGTCGTGTAGGAGCTGCCAATCAATGATTCTCTCTCATCATTGATGTTTCTATCTCTCTCTCTTTCTCTCCTTTTCTCTCTAAAATCAATGAAAATATATATTTTAAAAAATAGCATTAGGTTGGTAATGAGAGATGTCAATAACCCTGTTGTCAGCTTGGTTGCAGTGTTGAGGAGCCCCACTCCCCCGCCCCAATCTTGTAAATGAGGAAAATGGTTTCACCTTCCTCCTAAGATTTAAAGTATGAGATGTCCCCTCATGGATCAAAGGAAAGATGTGTTTAGTCACTGAAGCAGATAAGCTGGCTTCTAGGACCCTGATTAAAGGCACCAAAGTAAAAAAATGTACCAATTAGAGAGAAGCACAAAGAAGTAAATAAAAGGAGAACAAGGTGTGCCCATTCAAGCCCTGTGAAGGCAAATGGAGTTTCGGGCAGTGAATTTAGATCATTTCCTTTCCATTTAGCATGGGCATCCCCATGGGTTCTGCACAGCCTATAGTAAGATGGATGCACTGGCTGGAGGCTTTGAACTTCCGACTCTTTCCGACTCTGTTTTTATCAAGCAATCAGAAATCTCTGCAGAAAGTGAATATGCTGGTCATGCCAACTTCTAATGCTCTGACTGGCAGTTTTATTTCTCATCCTAAGATTGGTGCACTGGTGTCTCCTTGGGTTAAAGTGACTCTTTGCCAGATGACGCTCTGCTCTGAGTGTCTTGTCCCAGTCTGTATTCAGAGCGAGAGCCAGACCCTGCCTGAGGTTCAATGTACAGAGATCTTAGTTACCAATTGGAATTTTCCTAGGAGATGTTCTGCTCACCTTTACTCTAGTGGCTATGTTTCCAGCATCGCATGTGGCTAAGAGTCTATTTTCCTAAATGCTTATGAGCATTAGATAGATGATGAGATGTACATTCATAATGTATAGTGAATGTCTTGGGCGGAACTGTTGTTTCAGCCTCCAGTCTTAAATTCAAGTTGTAATGGATTGAGTAGGTAAAACCAAGCTTTTTCTCTCCATTGTAATCTAGATAATCACTAAAGAGATTGAAGCCAGTGAATGGAAGAAAAAATATGAAGAAACCCGACAAGAAGTCTTGGAGATGAGGTAAGAATGGAGGCTTGGGCGAGGGATTGTATACCTTTATGCATTGTTAGATTTAATACAAATGGAATGATCAAAGTATTTGCTTATTACAGAACCAGCTATTGAGGACGTGGGGCTATGCTATTTATATCTTAATTTGTGATTGATAATATGATTTCTTGAGCATTGCTCAACAGGCAATATATTCAAATACTTTATTTTGGGGTGTTTAGAACATTACAAGTAAGCAGAACTCACATAACTCTTATCTTTTGAAATAACAAATAGGTGTAAAAATATCCCTTTGAAATAAAGAGTAATTCAGTTATGGAGACAATATAATTCATAATTATGTTTTAAAAATTTATCTTTACTGTTGAAAATATTACAGATGTCCCTTTTACATAATACTTTAAAAAAACTGCTGTGCCAGCACAGCCAAGGGTTCGGCGAGCCTGAGGGAGGGCCGGAAGGATGAAGAAAAGACAGACAAAGAGAATAAGCTGGGTGTAGGTGGATCTTCTGTGCGTGACTGAGACCACAGAACAGATCCAGACTGCAAGCTGATGCTTTATTTTACAGTCAGGGGTAAACAAGGTACTTTATGATGTTCTTATAAGTTTCACTTGTTTTGGCAGCATTTGCTGCACCTCCCACAGCCCATTTTTTTTTAGCTACCCAGAAAGATCTAGGGAGCAGTCACAAGATCTTATTATGCTAAGATTGTGGGAACCCGTTTCACATCCCGCGTGGTTCAGGGTCCCCGTTCACGGTTCGGGTTCTGGAGGAGGCTGCACGCAATGAAAAGAGACTAGAAAATATTAATTTGGGAATATTGGGGGGCCAGGCAGGAGCCTTCCCCTAGTGAGAAGACTACCACCCTCCTTTGGCCTTGCCATCCCTTTTATTCAGGTTTGGGATATACCCTTTGCCCTGAAACAGGCAATTCCAGTAACAGGCAAATTATTTTATTAGTAAGGATTTACATGATTATTTGGTGGAGAAGTTGCTTCAGCTACCACTGTCTCAATTAGATAGGGGGTGGCTGGCTCTGACCTTTCAGAGCTTCAAGGTTGACCAGTCTTCCAGGTTCCTTGTCCACACTTTCTATTAGTGAGACAATTATTGGTTTCTGGCATTAAGATGGCATTTAAGTTGGGACTTGTTTGGGGCTTTGCCAGCAGGTCAGTCTGAGGATTAACCCTATAACCGCTCCCTACAAAAAACTATTCATGGTAGCATCAAATCTCATAACCAATAAATAGATTATAAAAAGCATGTTAACAGCAAACAGAACTGATTGACATTTTCAAATTGAAAGTTTTTTTATTTTTGCTGCTAATTCTCTAGAAAAGAGATTTAGGAGCCCTATAATAACTAGAGATGGCATCAAAGAAGAGAGAAAAATAATAAATAATTTATACAGTCAGCACTTGAATGAGTAGGAAATATTTTAAATAAGTCCATGCTAATTTGTGTCTCTTGTGTTATTATTTTTTTAATTTTTAAAAGACGTTTTTATTGAATTTTTTTTTTTTTGGAGAGGGAGAGAGAGAAATAGTGATCAGTTGCCTCCCGTACGAACCTGCAACCTCACTGGGAATTGAACTGGTGACCTTCAGTGCATGGGGCAAAGCTCTACCAACTGAGCCACACTGACCAGGGCTATCTGTTCTTTTGAGATTCATTTACTGGGTGTAAGGCACCATTCTGGGAATGGTGGAGGAGAAGAAACAGCCCCTGTCCTTGGAGAGCTTTGAGGAGCTATTATTATGTGTTAGAAGCTTAGGTTCAGGGTCAGAGTGATGGGCACGACCAGTGAGGAGAAGGAGAGCCATCGTTTCTTACTGAGGGATGACAGGGAAGAGCACTGTCACTTAGGCCAACATTATTGCATTTCACTTAAAGGAAGGTTAACATGACGGGTGATCTTTGAATAACTGAGCTGCTTTGGGAATTGGGACAGTAAAATAAAACTTGTAAGTAAATCAGAGGGGACAGATGTCAGAAATGGTGGGTTGGGGCCAGGAAAGCCTGAGCACAGATCAGATAGTTAGGAAGACACCCTCTCCCCGATTATGTCATTATAGTAGTTCCCCCCCTTACCCACCACCGATATGTTTTAAGACCCCCAGGAGATGCCTGAAACTGTAGATAGAGCCAAACCCTATATGTACTTTTTCCAGTACATACATATCTATGATAAAGCTTAATCTATCAATTAGACACAAGAGATTTACAATAATAACCTAGCCGAAACCGGTTTGGCTCAGTGAATAGAGCGTCGGCCTGCGGACTGAAGGGTCCCAGGTTCAATTCTGGTCAGGGGCATGTACCTTGGTTGCAGGCACATTCCGAGGGGGGGCGGGTGTGAAGGAGGCAGCTGATTGATGTTTCTCTCTCATCGATGTTTCTAGCTTTTTATCCCTCTCCCTTCCTCTCTGTACAAAATCAATAAGATTTTTTTAAAATACCACAATAATAACCTATAATAAAATAGAACAGTTTTAACAATCCCATATAACAAAAGCCTAATATGCAAGTTGACCAAACAGTGGAATGACAGGTCGGTGGGGGGCAGGGCCTGTGAGTGAGCGGCACGCAGCCAGCTAAGGCAGGTGCCAGTGAGCAGAGGCAAGGGATAGCAATGAGGGGGGGTAGCAATGGAGGGACAATCGGGGGGTGGGGCTGGCCATCCCCTAATTGGCCCACTAGGGTCACCTCCTGCAGAGGGAGGCCACTGGCAGTGGGGCATTGGGGGATGGGGCCAGAGCTGCCCTCTGGTGGTCAATGTGCTCCCACAGGAATGTCCATGGGGAGTGGGCCTAAGCCATCAGTCTGACATCCCCTGAGGGCTCCAGGACTGCCAGAGGGCGCAGCCTGGGCTGAGGGACCCTCCTCCCCTCTCCGTGCATGAATTTTCATGCACCGGGCCCCTAGTATACTGTAATAAAAGTTATTTAAATGTGGTTTTTCTCTCTCAAAGTATCATATTGTACTTTATTCATCGTTTCAGTTAAAGGAAACACTTTATGGGTTCTCTGAGTAAAATAAGGGTGATTTGAACACAAGCCCTGTGATACTGAGATAGTTGACCTGATAATCCAGATGGCTAAATGACTAACAGGCAGGTAGCATATGCAGCTTGGGGATGCTGGACAAGGATGATTCATATACCAGGCAGGACTGAATGGAGTGGTGTGTGATTTCATCACACTACTCAGAATGGTGCAAAATTTAAAACATATGAATTGTTTACTTCTGGAATCTTCCATTTAATATTTTTGGACTGTGGTTGACCGAGGTTAGGACCACGGGTAATAGGGAACTACTATAACTTACTTTGTAAAACCCTGATTTGTCTAATAAACCTAAATATTGCCTGCAGGCAAAGAAAAAGTGAAGGCAGTTGTTTCTACAAATAGAATGAAGGCTTGTTAAACATAAAATCTTAACAAAAACCTTTTGAACATTAACAAATCTTGTATTAACGTTAAAAAAAGAGATCCAAAGTGGATAAATGAGTTACATAAATCTGTCAGTATTCAGGGCGATGCAAAAATTGGTTTACAGTTGTGAGTACACAAACCAGATGTTATTTTATTGTATCATGTTAATTGTATTATTTTTCTAAACAAACAGCTATAAATCTACTTTTGCCCCACCCTATATGTTAATGTGTTTAATTGGGAAAATATTCTCCAACTTCTATTGTCTACAAATTCTCCTCTGATGATAATTTTATTTTTTATTTTTAAGGAAAATTGTGGCTGAATATGAAAAGACCATTGCCCAAATGATTGGTAAGGACATTTTTTATTCTAGGGTATGAGTCATAGGATCCACAGATAAATTTCAAATCAGGACACAAACTTCACTTTGTTCATCACTTTGATACAGTTGATCCTCATTATGCACAATAGTATGTTTTATGAAGTTGCCACCAAGTTAGCAAACACTGAATTGTTGCTTCTAGGGAAGTATAGGGGTAGGTTCCTGCAAGCTCTGGTCATAATTCTTTTGAAATTTCATAATATTGTTTTATGTGTGCTTTTGTTTAAAAACATCTTATTTGATATATAGTGTTGATTCATTAACATTGACCTTGAGGCCAACAGGGCTATTTAGCTCATGTGTGAATGAAGCTTATGGAGCATGTATTTTCCCCGTAAGGCACATCCCAGCCTTCCTGAACTTAGGAACTCTAGACAGCTCTGTAGCACTACACTTAGGAGCTATTTTTTTTTTTTAATTGATTTTTTTTACAGAGAGGAAGGGAGAGAGATAGAAAGTCAGAAACATCGATGAGAGAGAGACATCGATCAGCCGCCTCCTGCACGCCCCACAGTGGAGATGTGCCCGCAAGCAAGGTACATGCCCCCGACCGGAATCGAATCTGGGACCTTTCAGTCCACAAGCAGACGCTCTATCCACTGAGCCAAACCGGTCTCGGCGGGAGCTATTTTTAAATAGCAAAATCACAAACAGAAAGCACAGACACACACACACACACACACACACACACACACAAAAGCACTAAATAGACTGTGGAAAGGACGCTTGTTTACAGTATAAAGCGAGAAGGCATCCCCTTTCTCAACCTTAGCTGTTCTGCACATGTCTGTGAATGACCAGGGATGCACCAGAAGTACTGATTTGGGGGTTACAAATAAATTTTAGTAAGTAGGCAAATTCACAGATAGGGAATCTGTGAATGATGGGGAGCAGTTGTAGCTGGGTTCATTTCAGAGGCTGGCAAACATGTGGATTCTGTGAGAAGCCCTCCCCCAGTACCCAGAGCACGGGCGGCCTAGGCACATTATTCGTACCCCCAGGTGGTGCAGTGTCCTCACTCTGCTGCCAGCTGTACCCTCCGGTGTCAGACCCATGTGCCTTTCCAGAACGGCAGTGGTTGATCTTCCTGCACTGCATTTAGAATTTCTGGCCAGTGTTGTAAGGACAGACTCCTGAAATCAGAGTCAGATCTGTCTACACCTAAGCACTGAAGAGGTATTTTCTACTGTCCTCGTCACCAATCCCATCCCAGCACGTGGCCTTTGCCACAGCTGTTCCCCTCATCTGCTTGGAATCTGTTCAGATCTCCCCGGAGTGAGGCCACACTCTATAAAAAGGGAAACCCCCCTCCTGCCCCGCCTTGATTCCCCCATCACTTGTCACCACATCTCTCTCCCACAGAATGTAAGTGCTTGAGAGTGAGGACTTTGTAATGTCCACTCTGGGTCCCACCAGCAAGAACACTGCTTATTAGCTCAAGAGGGCAGCTACTAACTGTTGATTGAATGTGCCTTTGCTTTGGATTCACAGAAGATGAACAAAGGACAAGTATGACCTCTCAGAAAAGCTTCCAGCAACTGACCATGGAGAAGGAGCAGGCCCTGGCTGACCTTAACTCTGTGGAAAGGTCCCTTTCTGATCTCTTCAGGAGATACGAAAACCTGAAAGGTGTTCTGGAAGGGTTCAAGAAGGTAGCATGTCCTTTCTTCTGGAATCTCTTTGCTGTGGTGGTGGATCGTCAGATGTGTATGCCAGAGGAGCATGGGTAGCCTTTTAAATTGGGTTTTGGGGTCCCTGTTGGCCTGTATCTTCTGTTCCAGGGAAGCTGGATGATCCCCTCCCCACTTTTCTTTGTGGGTGGTGTGTCTTGGTCATTCCTCTCCTGGGTGAGGCCGGTAAACCCCAGACACAACCAGAGTGTGGCATGGAGTATAAGAACTGTGGAACCCTTGCACTTTAGGAGAATTCTAGAAATGTTCATTTTGATAATGCACCAGTTTAATATTAGTAAAAGTAAAAGGGATTCTAGAGATAGCCCTGAAAAGTTTAGGCTGCATATTCTAGAGAAAAGTAATGTTTCAAATTTAGGTGTATTGATTTGATTTGCCATCAATCAGATAACATTTATAGTAGTGAACATTCTTTTTGTCCATATTAAAATAAAAATGAGACTGACTAATTTATCTTTGGGAATCACATTGATGTTCAGCGTTGAAAACTGCCTTCCTAAAGCAGGTGTACTAGTGTAACTGAACCTTGCTGTTTGAAAATTAATATATGCCCCTTACCTCTAGAATTTCTTCAATAGATTTATTTGTGCCTGTTTCAAAGTTCCATACAGTATAATTTAAAGGCAGCTGAATTGATTTGGGTTTTCTTGTTTTTTCAAAAAATGAAGACTCTGATACATGGTGTGTCACTAGCAGAAGAAAAAGAAAATGACCTGTTTCTTTTATTTTCACTTGTCATTTGAGAACAGAATGAAGAAGCCTTGAAAAAATGTGCTCAGGATTACTTAGCCAGAGTTAAGCAGGAGGAACAGCGGTATCAAGCTTTGAAGATCCACGCAGAAGAAAAACTGGACAAGTAAGAGCTTGCACATAAGCATTTTACTTTTCATGATGTGAGAAGATGGATGGAGGCAAGGAAGAAATCACTGTTTTGCAACTCTAGATGATGTGTATGTGTGTGTGGGCGAGCACGTGTGTGTATTTACTTTTTTGAATAGGTAGAATCTTCCCATGATCTAATATTAAAAAAATAAGAAGATATACAGTATCTCCCTCCACCCCATGCCCATTCTCCTGGGGTTCCTCCTTTTTCCTCACCTGGGTTCATTCATTACTATTTTATCCTTCCAGATACTCTTTTATCCCCATCTTTTTTCTCCCCCAGCTTTATTGAGACATAATTGACATATAACATTGTGTAAGTTTAAGATACACAGTGTGTCAATTTGATATACTGATGTATTGCATCATGATAGTGTTAGCCAACACCTCCAACTCAATAATTACCATTTTTAATGTCGCGAGAATCTCCTTTTTTATACAAATGATGGCATACCTCGCTTTTCCAGTAATGTATTTTGGAAATCTTCTCATATCAATCCATGAAGAGCTTCCTTTCTTTTTAAAACAGCCATGTGGTGTGTTCCATTGTTGGAATGTCCCTCCCTGTTGGACCTTCAGGTTATTTAAAATCTGCTGCCAGCAGTGCTGCAATAAGCAACCTTTTATGATTATCATTAGGCATGGATGGGGGTTATCTGTATGTTAGGAAAAGAATACTGGGCCAAAGAGCATAGGAACTTATACTTACAGTACTGTCCAATTGCCCTCCTTAGGCTTCTATTAATTTATGTTCCCACACAATGTATGAGTTCTTTTTTCCTACAGCTTTGCCAATAGGTCAGATTTTTATTTTCTGCAAATATAATAGATGAAAAATGGTATTTTGTTGTAGTTGGTTGGGTTATTTATTGTTGTTCTGTGGGTGTGTTTTTTTTTCATGGCAAGCAACAAAGCATTTATTTTATTCATTGTAGTTTTGATTTATGTTTCTTTTATGAGTGAAATTGAACATATCTTAGCAGCTGTCCATACAGATATTTGCTTTACTATGAATGACTATTCTTTGCCCATTTTTCTATTGTCAGTTTATATATGTGTTACCTATAGAACATTATCTATATTGATAAAAGGATAATATGCAAATTGGTCAGGACACCCTCACAGTAACGACCAAACAGCAGGGGTGTGACCAGGCCAGCAGGGGGGTTAATGAGGGACAATCAAACAACTGAATAGCCTGCATGGGGCAACCAGGCCGGCAGTGGGGGCAGTTAGGGGCGATCAAGTTGGCAGGCAGAGGCAGTTAGGGGTGATCAGGCTGGCAGAGGGCATGCATAGTTAGAGGCAATCAGGCAGGCAGGCATGTGAGCAGTTAAGAGCCAGTGGTCCCAGATTTTGAGATGGATGTCCAACTGCCAGTTTAGGCCCGATCCAAGGGACAATTGGACATCCCCTGAGGGGTTCCGGATTGGAGAGGGTACAGGTTCAGCTGAGGGGATCCTCTCCCCACCCCCACTCCCCCTTGTGCATGAATTTCATGCACCGGGCCTCTGGTACTTATATATTAAGGATGATAGCCCTTGTGATATGAGTGGTAAATAATTTTTTTCCTGATTTTCAGTTACCATTTGGCTCTGCTTGTAGTGGTTTTGATGTGCAGATATGTATTTTTGGTCCTGAAATTAGCAGTCATTTTTCTTACAGTGTCAAGATTTCCTGTCATAGGAAGAAAGATTTCCTCTGGGCTGAATATAGAAAGTTCTCCTATGTTTTCCCTTTAGTGCTTTTATGGCTTAATTTTTTAATTCTTAAATCCAACACATTTGGAATTTATCCTGGGGAGTGGTATGAAGGATGCATCCAACTTTATTTTTTAACTAAAAAGTAATACATACTTGTACATTTTGCTCTGTCTTCCTATTTGTAAAACCTTTTAAGTTCCCCCTTTCCCATTGCCACCCCCAGAGGTACTGCTATTAAAGTTTATTGTGCATCCTTCCAGTGTTTGTGCCTTTATAAATATTGCCCATAATAGCTTTGACTTTTTAAAAAGTATGATGGAGGCAGCATATTACAAAGTTTACTTTTTCATTTGATAGTACAGCATGGCCATTTTTCATGTCAGAAGATATAGTGTAATCTAATTCACCATCGTGCCAAGTGGGAATATTGTGTGAATGGGTTACTAACAGGGAGGGCACTGCTGGCTCAGAGGGTGTATACCTGTTAAACTGTAGTGGTTACTATCACATTGCCCTGCACAGAGATGGCCAGTTTTCATCTTCCCAATGAGCCTGTTTCCTTGCATCTAAGACAATACGGGACAAGATCATTCTTGTTAATTTTCCTCATTCTGACAGATTTTAAAGATTTATCACCTTAATTTGCATGTCTCTGATTACTAGTGAGTTTTTACCATCCTTTTGTCAGTTAATTGGCTATTTATCAACTGACATTTATGTTTTTTAAAAAGGTTCTGTTGCCCAGAAATAGTGAAGTCATTTTTAGGACTGTGTCATAAATGAGATGGTTGGTATCCGGCCTCTATAGCTACAATGATCCCAAGGATGATCCTACCTATTATTGTAGTGGGTTAAAAACCCCACAAATCTAACTTGATTGTTGTGGAAACTGTCATGTGATTTCATTTTCCAGTGACATGAATTTTGAAGGACACTGTGGCCTTTGAGATTAACTCTGCCATTGGTTTGCACCATGCACATTTGCTTAGCAGCTGTGTGTAAATGGAGTGTTTATAAGTTAAAATTGAATTATTTAGGTCATCGATTCCTTTTGTTTTTCTCTTGTCATGAAGTCACTCCATTTAGGTTGTTTCAGAGATGTCAGTGGTTACTGTCCTGACTCTTTTGCAGTGACTGATGACTAACCATGTGCTTTTTGTCCCTTTATTCTACAAACAAACATAAACAGAGCCAATGAAGAGATTGCTCAGGTTCGAACAAAAGCGAAGGCTGAGAGTGCAGCTCTCCATGCGGGACTCCGGAAAGAGCAGATGAAGGTGGAGTCCCTGGAAAGGGCCCTGCAGCAGAAGGTACGAAGAGGGGGTGACCACAGGGGCCTGGGTTTCTGTCCTCCGCAGCGGCCAGCTCGCGGTGGATCTGGATGAAAGAGATCTCGCCTTTTTGCCCAGACACTTCAGTCCAGTTCCTTTCTGAGCTGATTCAGGGGGGAAACAAACAAGGCAAACCAGCAAATTTCCAAGCACATGGGTGGGAACTGTCCACAGGCAGGGTGCAGAGAGGAAGTGGCATTAACTGAACTTTAGGGACCAAATGCTATTTAGTTGGGTCTTAGGCTCTCTTTTATAAAACAGTTCTGTGTGTGTGTGTGTGGTCTTTTTTCTTTTTAAATGTAATATAAAAGCCATCTTCCCCCTGATTATAATTTTACGGTGCAGGGCATATTTGGCAACACCTAGAGATATATTTGGTTGTTATGACTAGGAGATGCCACCAGCATCTGGTGGGGAGAGGCCAGAAATGCAGCCAAACATCCGACAGTACACAGAACAGCCCCACAGGAAGACTGACCCAGGCCCAGATAACAGTGGAGGGTGGCGGAGCCGCTGCTGTAGGTGAATAGTGGTAACAGTGGTCCCTATTGTTTGCTGCTGGGCGATCCTCGGACTTCGGTTTTTGTCTGCCTCTAGTGTTTTCCCTCCTTTGTCACCAGTTGTGTCCTGTGGCCTCCATTAAGTAAGGTTCTTACCATGGCTTCTGAAAAAAAAGAAAGAAAAATCAGACAATTCCTGGGATACGAGAACTCTAGAATCCCAGATCCCTGGAGATGCAAATGGATTGAGTGAAGCCCAGATACTTGTGTTTTTCACAGGAACCCTGGGTAATTCCTAGGATAGCAAGAAAATTTGAGAAGTAAGGGGTTTGTGGACAGGTTGCAGAGGGCCAGTAACTAACCTCACCCCCTTACTCAGTTTAAGCGTAACTTTTTGCACATGAGCATTTCCAGGGGGGAAGGTATAGTGCTTTCCTTTCTTTCAAGGAGAAAAGATGTAGAAAGAGCCACGGAGTTAGAGTAGAGCCAGTCTGGGGACCGTTGATTATAATTTCCTTTATCTCAGTACACCGATGGCCTCCACAGTCGTATCATTTGTCTTTCAGAACCAAGAAATCGAAGAACTGACGAAAATCTGCGACGAGCTGATTGCAAAGCTGGGAAAGACTGACTGAGTGTCCCCTGTTCGCTCAGTGGATCTGCATCTGGCTGCTTCTGTTGTGACCACAGTTATCTTGCCTTATCCAGGAATCGTTGCCCCTTTGCAGAGAAAAGACTTGGAAAAAGCACATGCCCACTGCTGCCTGTCCTGCTTTGCTGCCGGCGAACAGCCCTGGAAGAACCCTGGAGTGTTGCACCGTCGCTGTGGCATCAGGCCGTCCCGGAGTCCTCACAGCGCCGCCCCTGGTTCAGTCGACAGGCTGCTAAGTTGAGTTTGTGATTTCTCTGTCTTAATTCTTTTTTTTTCTTTTACAACTATGTACTTTATTACTATTTTTTCAACCGCATCGTAACATGAACAGCATATTCTCCCATACTTCAAAGATTCCCATTGCCACATGTAATTCACTTCAGAGGCATATAGGTTCTGAAAAATCAATATTCTCAGTAATTGCGAAGAGCAGCTTTTTAGGAACCTTCCTGCTTTATCTTTTAAAAGAGACTCATGGCTGAGGAAGCACCCACACCTTTTGCTCCCTGGAGAACTTTGGGCTAAACTTAATTCTTTCAGTCCTGTGTCGCATACATAGAAGCAGTTAGGAACTCTGCCCAGGAGCAGGAATCACAGTCAGATGCAGAAGTGGAATTTTTAGGACCGTTCACATATCGGGGAAGAAGCACCACTGGGATCCCCATGATGGTGAATGTGTGCCTGGTGCCTTCTACTGCACATGCCAAAGGTCGGTTCTGGAGAAAGCAGAGCATGCCATAAGTGAGCTAGAGCAGTCCCTTGGCCTCCTTGTACCTTAGTTTCCTTATAGCTTGTGTAAAAGCTGCCTTCCATGCCAGGCCTGAAATGTTCCAAAGCTCACTTTTGTTATTAAATTGCAAACAAGATTTATATATTGCAAAAAAGGAGTGCTGCAAACGCATTCCTTTCAGTAAATTCTATTTTACTGCAGGATAAATCTAAATACTGGAGGGATAGCAGGCCTTCAAATGAACCCTTTCTCTCTAGTTATTTCCACTGAGATTTACCGGCATCATCTCTTATACACACACACACACACACACACACACACACTCTCCCTCTCACTCCCCACAACCATTCTGGCGGGAGGGAGGCGGAGGCCTGCTGCAGCCCTGGGTCCAGCCCCACTCCCACACCCCTTTAAAGTGCTCCACCTCCTTCCCCTTCGTCTTAACATGGCACCACCACAGCCTGTCTTAATTCACTTTGAAGTCCACTTTGCTTTTCCAAGTGTGCTAGATTTGTGATTTTATGGCTACTATTTGGAATCACCTCCTGTTCACCATGTCTCTGATTTTTTGTGTGACATATGTATTTCATCTTTTAAATTTAATCTTCAGTATTTGGTGGTTTTATTTGAGGAGGTAACTTGGCTTTTGTTACTTCTAATTTGTAAACAAGAAGGGGCTCTGAGTACCCATTTACATACATATACAAACCCTCACATACATTTACATGTGCTGCTGTTTTCCCCTGAGTATAGTCAAATAAGAACCTACAGAAGAGCCTATTTCCATAAATGTAAAAATTTACTTTAGAAGAGAGTCCTGGCTCAGAATGCCAGCTTCAGGATTTGGGGGGATGGAACATGTGGAAACTCCCGACCCCTGTCATGACTCATGACCCTGTCTCAGGTTTCACGTCCAGGGAAGACTTGTTGCCGGGTATTGGATACTCCTCAGCCTTGGCAAGTGTGAGCGGAGTGGAGAGGGGGAGCCCCCCCTGGGTGGGTCTGCAGGCTGAGGGTGGCTGCTCCTGCAGGAACAGCTGAGCGGGGCTCCCTCGGAACTGGGTCTAGGAACTGGTGTGGCGAGGCCGTCCTAGGGCCACTTCTTTTCTGCTTCACTTGTTGCTGCAAAACCAATAGTTCCTCTGGATTATTTGAAATTCGCTAAGAAAAATCTACTTGTAAAAGGTTTAGATGATCTTATAATTAATTAAAAGGTAACTGTATCCCCATCAGCAAGGAAAGGGGAAGAAACAGTTGTTTTTTTCACAAATGGGATATCTTGTTCTTCAGATTTTTTTCTTTTGAGGCAAAAAAAAAAGTTTTTTTCAAACTTAAGACAGAATTTTTAACAAAACGGGCAGTAAAAATCATGTGAACCACTCTGAAAATCAGCGCATTTTTTTGAGTGTTTTTAAACAGAGGCCATTTGACTAGTGGAGGAGGAGAGTGCAGGGAGCAGGCCCGCACACACAGAACCCACTGCCCCAAGCTCTTCCTGGGCTTACTTCAGAGGGGTTAGGCCCTTAATCCCCCAAAGGAAAATTCCCCAGCATTTGATAGGCAAAACCAAGCCCTGCAGGTGTTTTAAAGCTCTCTTGTCTTAACCTTACCACCTGAAGATCCTCTTGGTCACATACACTATGTTCACCACCTGTAAGTTTTCGTGCTTTTCCTGTAAAACTATTGCATGACCCACCTTCAGCAATGAATTGTGCCAGGTGGAGAGCTCTGTAGATCTTCAAATATGCATTTCCCTTTAGAAGTGTCACTGTTCACAGGCGTGCAATCTTTAGCCCCAAGGAGGTTGATAATGCCTTTTAAAGCCAGAGTCACCTTTTATCAATATGCATTCACACAATTGGTGCTTAGGCTGTATTTTAAAGCCTATGGTCCTACCACTTTGAACAAAAAAGAGCCACGGAAGTGAGGTGTGGTTGGAGGGGTGACGGGACAATCATGTGGGCTTTGAAAACAGTGCCTGGATTAATGTGAGTGCTGTGCTATAATTTAGCTCAGTGAAGCGAGGCGTCTCTAGGTGGCATCACTGATTTCTTCCTTTAGTCCTCTCCTCCCAAGAAAAGCAACTATATTTGCAGAAAGAAACATTGCTAAGCCTTTTTGCTGCTGTATTTTGGTGACATGTCCATGTTGACTGGCTTTCTGTTTGTTGGTCTGTTTTAAGCATTGAAGGCTTAGAGATGGTCTCCATCATAAATACTAGTCCTCTTTTTAGGTTTCTCGTGTATATAAAACAGGTAGCTATGTGTTTAAACAGGTGACGACAATCCTTCCCCAGCACACTGGTAAAAGAGATTCCTTAACAACTAGACCCTAGAGTGAAGTTGCTGCACAAGGAATATGGGAGGACCCCGGTTAAGTAGTATTTGCCTCTGGCCTCTCAGCCATGACCGTTACAAGAATATGTTCTTCCTTCTAATGTAATAGGTGGATATTCTCCAACGAGAATAAAAATGTAGCTTGTGTAGCTGGCAAATCAAGAGACTATTCTGGACAGAATAAAGTATGTTTATTTTTCTTAAAAAATAAGCAACAGAAACCACAAAACAAACAAATCAACTCCAAACTTTTAGAACTCTGGAACAAGACAGCCTAGAGTTGGCCTCTAGAGAGCCAGATTCCTTGTTAGGCCATAGCAGTGGTCGGCAAACTACGGCTCGTGAGCCACGGTTTGCTGCTCTGTTGACTAATGAGTTTGCCAACCACTAACCAAGACTCTCAATTCCAATAATTTCAGGCTGCTGTTGTTCCTTCCTTGTGATTAAGCCCCTATCCCAGTGGTCGGCAAACTCTAGTCAACAGAGCGGCAAACTTTGGCTTGCAAGTTTGCCTACCACTGGGCCATAGTAAATAAACCCTGTTACAGAAGTGGAAAGACATGAATGCAAGTTGCTGGCCTAGATTGTAGTTGGGAAGTATTTGATGATCTTGTTGAGGCTCTGGATCCGGAGACAGTGCTTATGTGTTTGACTTTACCGGAGTGTAAAGAGAGTCTTTATCTTAAAGTGTTTCAGTTGGAGACTGAACAGTGTGTTGCTTGGTTGGCCGGTTGGTTACAGTCAGACCTCCTGAGAGGCACTGTATTGAGAGAAGCTCTGAAGGCCTGCCCATACCTTTGTTCTGTGGAACTGTCCTAGCCATATTGAGAAGCCCGCTTTCTCACGTGGTTTCTAGCTTCCTCAGACCCAGCCCAAATTAGGAAAGGCAGAAACACATCTGAGGGTCTGGCTGCCTTCCGGGCTGATATGGAATCTTAAGGAAAGATTTATGTGTGGTTTTGAGGGATGGCTCAAGTTGAATTTTCTTTCCAGCCAGTTACCCTTTCCACCTGCCCTGCGCTTTGTGCAGCTCTAACACCGATAGCTGGATCTTTGTTGGACAGCCTGAGTTAGTCCTGTCTGTGAACCGGAGGAGGGAACCGCCCCCTGTGTTCCTGAGCTGTCTGTCTCCAAGCAGCCAGTGGGAAGCGCTCACTTCAAATAAAAGTAACCGGGGACTTGCGGGGGGGCTTTGAAGCTCACAATGGAATTTTTAACGAACGAGCATCGGTAAACTTGCGTGCACTAGCGCAGCCTTTTCTAGTGGTGTGAAAGCCCCAAAGCTCCCTCTTTATTTCCTTTTGGTTTTTCACTGCCATTCGCAGTCGTCTTGCTGAACTGTCTTTTCATTGTGGTTTTGTGACCGTGTGAGTTTGCTCTTGGACTTGGTTTTTCTTACTTTATCCTCTTGTTGGAAATAGAGACACTAGGTGTTGAAAGATGAAATGATTCAGGCAAAGGATTTTAAAGTAAGATGTATATATTCCGAAGAATTTTAAAGATAGCAGATTATTATTTGCTTATTAAAGAACAAATAGAGTCTGGGAATCCCAGAATGTCAGGCCAAAGGTCTAAGAAGTCATTTTCTTCAGAAATGTTAATAGAAATATTTTGAGGAGACTTGTGTCCAAAAAAGGTTTGACTGGCCTCCAGATCCCAGTGATTTTTACAAAGCAATTTATCACTCAAACCTTGAGTCTCCCATACAGTAAAGCTAAAGAAATCGGACACTTCCCTCTAAGGATCTCCTCTGGAAGATAATACAAACAGCAGCATTTCTAGGGAAGACTCTCCCTGGTGCCGAGCTAGCATTCTGGAGACTAAAGATTGCACTTTTCGTAGTTCTTTGTCCAAATGCAACCCCATTTCTGTGCCTCTTAGCATGCAGTTAGATTTGGACAAGCAAGATTCCTAAGGAATGACTATTAACTATAATATGGTTACAGCTATTACATATATATATATACATGTGTATATATATACATATATATATTCAGATTATAGTTCTAATATAAAGATGTTGTGTGCCATGCCAACAGTCTTAACTCATTTGGAGGAGGCCAGACATAGAGCTGAGGTGTGGCTTGAACCTTCCCTGTATCGATTCTTTAGAACTGTAAAGATGCCACTTTCTCCCCCTCTGCCTTTCAGTGGTGTCTGAAATACACTCCAAAACATATTTCCAAGTCACATGGTTAACCGATATTCTATATTAATAATTTCCAAGTGGACCTATGAAAATCTGAACTCGGAAACCACCCCCGTCCAGATACAGGGCAGGTGTCACCATATCTGCAGCCTCAGTCCTGGTCCTTCCAACCCGATGGGATAGGACCCAGGCATTTCTTTAAATCTCAGAGGTGGCAGGAAACTTTCCAGTGTCACTGTTAGCAAGTGTGTTTGCCAGTAGATACCCACGTGTACTAATGTGCCAACAAGTAAAAGTTAATTGCACATCTGCTTCCACTGTGTCCCCACGGGTGCCATTTAGTGTGTGAGAGCCTCATCTCGAGGAATGGACGCTGCATTGACTACTGCTATCAGGATTGTGCTGTGTGGAGTAATCATCTGCATAAATTTTATATGCACAGTAATTTCCCTTTTATATGTCAGGTAAATATTTGTAAAAGTTATACTCACACAAATGAAATTATTATAATGATTACTAATATATTTTTTCCATGTTTCATTGCCTGAATAAAAACTGTTTACCACTGTTACATTTGGGTGTGTGTATGCATTTTTTTCTCCTGATTATCGTGGTTTTTGTCCCCAAGTGAAAATTTACGACAGCCTCACTTTTATGAGCTCCATATTTCAGTTTAAAAATAGAAAAGATGACATTTTTCACTGCACTCATTTTGTGGGCTTTTATGCACTCGGTTGGGTGTGTAATTAAAAACAAAACGAACAAACTTTGGAATTCAGGCCTAACCATATAAATTTCCACGCTTTTGCATCTGTGCAAACAAAGTAATTGGGTGCCTGTTGGTTTTGCTTCCAGACTACTTGTCTGCCCTGGCATTTCTCAAGTCGTAAGAACCTCAGTCATCCCAAGAAGCCAGTGCTGTGTAAACATTGCAGAATGGCCCACAGAAAATAGCTGACGTTTTATGTCTCTTCTAGGTTAATACCAGGAAAATCTTTTTCAGTACCAGCTAGGCCAGCTCTCTGCTTACAGGGCCGGGGGACTAGGCAGGGCACTGTATACGTTATACCGCAGGAAAAGATAAGAGGCCCCATTTTACAACCTCGGTGGGGATCCGCTATCAATTGCTGACCATTGGCTGCAATGTAAGACCTTACAGCCTATAAAGTTCCGAAAAATGTTTTTCACCAGTGTGCTCCTGAACCGCCAAGAGGGGACTCCTTAAAGTGACTGGAGAAGGAGGTGATGCCGTTTACCAAATGCTAAAGACAGTAGAAATTGCATCATTTTCTAAGAATTTAGGGGAAGAATAAAATGGAAATTACCTTTCTGCTCTCTTACAGAACTTTATTGTTAGACTAGAGGCCCAGTGCATGAAATTCGTGCACTGGTGTGTGAGTGTGAGGAGAGTCCCTCAGCCCAGCCTGTGCCCTCTCACAGTGCGGGACCCCTTGCTCCTTACCACCCACGTGCTTGCTGCTCCTTGCCGCTCGGCTCTGCTCCTTAGTGATGCTATGGAGGCAAGAGAGGCTCCTGCCACTGTTGCTGCGCTTGCCAGCTGTGAGCCCGGCTTCTGCTAAGCAGCGCTCACCCTGTGGGAGCGCACTGACCACCAGGAGGCAGCTCCTGCATTGAGCATCTGCCCCCTGGTGGTCAGTGTGCATCATAGCAACCAGTCGTTCTGGTCATTCCGCCATAATGGTAGGTTAGCCTTTTGTTACAGAGACTAGAGGCCTGGTGCATGAAATTCGTACACTGGGGAAGGGTGTCCCTCCACCCAGCCTGTACCCTCTCCAATCTGGGACCTGGATTGGGCCCAAAAGGGCAGTCAGACATCCCTCTCACAATCCAGGACTGCTGGCTCCCAACTGCTCACCTGCCTGCCTGCCTGATTGCCCCTAACTGCTGCCTGCCAGCCTGATCACCCCCTAACCACTCCCCTGCCAGTCTGATCAACACTTAAGTAATTGCTCCCTTCCTCACCTGATTGACACCTAACTGCTCTCCTGCTGGCCCCTAACTGCCCTCCTCTGCTGATCTGGCCATCCTCAACTGCCCTTCTCTGCAGGCCTGGTCGCCCCCAACTGCCCTCCTCTGCCAGTACAGTCCCCCCAAACTGCCCTTCACTGCAGGCCTGGTCACTCCCAACTGCCCTTCCTGGTAGGCCTGGTTTGCCCCTAACTTACCTCCTCTGCCAGTCCAGTCACCCCTAACTGTCCTCCCCTAAAGGCCTGATAGTCCCTAACTGCCATCCCTTGCAGGCCTGGTCCCTCCCAACTGCCCTCCTCTGCTGGTCTGATTGCTCACAACTGCTCTCCCCTGCCAGCCATCTTGTATCCACATGGGGGCAGCCATCTTTGACCACATAGGGGTGGTCATCTTGTGTGTTGGAGTGATGGTCAATTTGCATATTACTCTTTTATTAGATAAGATAATATGAGACTACTTAGTGTTTTTCATATTTTTACAAATAGGGACTCGTGGGATCATCTTAGTTTATGGCCATCAGTATTTTTTGTTTGTTTGTTTGTTTGTTTGTTTAAAGTATTACAAATAGTAGTACATATGTCTCTTTTTTTTCTCCCTATTGACCTCCCCACCAGCCCCATCAGTATTTTAATAAGAGAAAATATGATAGATATCAAAATGCACTGCACAAATTAAGGATAAGTTACTGCTCCATGAAATTGGTTTCAGATATAAATATGTATGTGCTAGGTCATGATGAACATTAATTTCCTGCTATGACCAGTGGCCAAACAATGAAAAAAACTTGATTTACTAATGTTAGTCATTCCACAATTGAGAAAAGGTTGAGAGAGAGAGAGGTGATGTAGTCAAGAATCTGTAGTTTGTATAAGTGGACAGAATCACCCTCACTCAAAATGAGCAACAAAATTTACTGCCACTTAGCCTTTTTCACGCTCTTTAAATCCATTTCTCCCAGACTTATATAGTATTATATTTATGTTATTTTCTAAGTTCGTAGGCATCTAAAGACCAATCAGAGCCAAATATCTTTTTTGTCTATATTTATTCATTTACCAAATATTTAGTGCATTTGCAGAGTTTGAAAGTGGGCCATGGAAAGTTTCTGAAGCTAGTTAGCTAACGAGAAATTGTTTTCAAGTTTGAAACATCATTGAAATATGAATGATATGTCCACTAATACTATTTTCTCCCAAAAGAAAGCCCTCCCTATTCTAGGTTTCTTAACCCAGTTGTAGGTTATCTATTTTATCTAAATTATGTACTTGAGGATTAGCATTTAATTATGAGATAAATCTAACCTCCAAACAGGACAAGATGGCATGGAATTGCTAAGTCATGTGACACAGACTACATGCTGAAGGAGTCTAGAAAGAGGACAAGTATAATAGGGAAGTTACACACAGACCTGGCAGAGCAGCAGGCCGCATAGAATGACACACTTTGGGCGCAGCCTGGCTGCAGATCCCAGCTATTTCACCTGCCTGGCTTCAGTTTTTCAGCCCTGGTGATAACAGTTCCCATCTCCTGAGGCAGTCATGAGGACTCACGGATAATGCAGAAATAGTGCCTTGCCCTTGGGGCCTTAATAAATGACAGTAATAATCATCTCCTAAAACCTCATTTATGAAATATTCCAATTTCCTAGGACTCCTGCTTATAAACAAATTAGAGGCCCGGTGCACAAAATTCATGCTCTGGAGGGGGAGGGTCCCTCACCCTGGCCTGCGCCCTCTTGCAGTTTGGGAGACCCTTGGGGGATGTCCAACTGACTCAGAGGTGGGAGAGTTCCCACCACCGCCGTTGCATTCACCAGCCCTGAGCCCCCTGTGGGAGCACACTGACCACCAGGGGGCAGCTTCTGCAATGAGCATCTGCCCCCTGGTGGTCAGTACTCATCTCAGAGACCAGTCGTTCCGCTGTTCAGTTGATTAGCATATTAGTTTTTTATTACATAGGATGATTTTGTTAGTTTTATTAGACATCTAAACAAAGCTTTGGAAACGGGAGTTACCTAACTTTATTCTATTATTTGAGATTGGTAGGAGGTGGAGTGGAGGATTAGCTGAAGATGGATCCCTATGTTGGGGTGATTGAGCCAGTAAGTAAGGAATGGAAGTCTGTATTCCTGACAACTCTGAGATTCTCCAGACCTGTACCAGCCACAGAAGGTTTCTGTGATCTATTTTTCCTTTGCCAAAATGTGTACATCCTTCAAAGTTTGGTTCCCATGGTAATACATATGCAAGAACAGATTGAAGACATAACTCAGTTAGCAGAAATTAATTATCTAGCCAATTTAAAGCAAAGGATAATTGACATTTGAGTTTCTTATGTTCCAGGTGCCTTTACAAATATGTGAAATTAGCAATTCCATGTAGATGGAATTGGTGTTTGTTTGTTTACGTGTGTGTGTGTGGGGGGGGGAATAAGGCTAAAAAACACAAAACATCCACCCAGCTAAAAAGGTGGAGCTGGCGTGTGAACCCAGTTCTCACTGATCTCAAATCCAGTTCTCTTAAGGCCACTCCATGTTGGGCAAACGTTGGAATATAGACTGAGTGGCCAGATTATTATGCGTTCAGAGATCATAATAATTTGGCCACTTAGTGTGTTCTTCAACAGGCCAAATGAATTTTCTTGCTCCTCTTTTTAATCTCAAGTGGGAATATTTCAATGGATATCAGAGAAAACTTTGCAGAATCATGTCATCAAAGTTCGACAGTATGAGAACATGAAACCTAAGTATGCCTAATTTTCTTACTATATTAAAAAGGTGCTGTTAAAGGAAAACAAAACTCCTATCCTCCTTCCTATTTATCAGGGAGAGCTTTGGTCTGAAAGACTCCGATGGCTTCTAGTCCTAGTTTTTGTCAACCGTGTTGGGCAGGCCTTTAATGCCCTTATGTGGTCTGAGAATGCTAGGAGATCCCTTCCTGTGATTTTGTGATTTTTAAGTCTTCCTAACGTGCCAATTATAAGGCAAAAGGTTCCTCAATTTCCATGCCAAAATCATTCTGAAAATACATCTTGTGATTACAGCACTTAGGGGGGGAGAACATTCTCTCAACAATAAAGATAAATTTAAAAAAAGAATAAAATTGTACTTAGAACGAAGTCTATTAAAATCCACCTTATTTACATTCTAATTCTGATTGCTTTTATACACTCATGGATAATACATTCAAGATATCACTGACCAATCTTCTAATAACATTTTCTACAACATAGTTGTTTTGGAAACTTTTTTTTTTTCCAAATGGAATAAATATCAACTCTATTTGTGTAAAAAAAATAAAAGAAAGAAGAAAAAGAAAGAAAAGGTCTAGTCTCAAGTCCCAAACCAACATCCAAGTCTGTGCTCTCATTTCCTCGGGCCAGCAGCTTCATTGTGGACCTCAGTTTTGTCTGCAGGAGGAAGAAGTTGGGTTATATCCTCTTACGGCCTCTCCCATGAGTGAGTGTCAATACAGCCGCTGTACCCACACTCTGATGACACCAGCTGGCACACACCAGCATGCTCGCAGACTCATTCAGTTCATGCCCAGCAAAGATGGCCCCCAGTATCATCTGAATTTCTGAAAATACACTAAATTGACAAAATGTGTTGAGTTCTTAAGATGTGCAAACTCGTAATCACAATGATTTGACGGTAAACTCAGAAAGGCATTTTTGTTCTAGACATCAAAAATGACAGACAGCACACTTAGCTAATTTGGTGCATTCAAGCATAATTACAATATTTCACTAAAATCTTAGAGTCCAGACAGACCAGTCCAGACCTCAGGGTGAGGTGCAATAATAAATGTGCCTTCTGTTTCACCAAAAGGCTACCACTTCCTGTAATTTGTCTCTTATAAGGTACTGATTTTTCCAGACACATGTCAGTTGATCTTTGTAACATCACCAATTTTTGGCAAAAATAAGATGTCTAAAATAGGATTTTATTTCCTGCATCAGTTTCCCGTGCCAATGTGTGTGAATGGCCACTGGGGGGCTCCACTCCCAAAGACACAGAATCTTGAGAACCATGTTTTTCAACCTGCTGGTCAAAACCCATTTTAGAGAATATGAATCAGAAGAATATAGGAAAGAATAAATAGTGAAGATAAGTACTATTTTGAGAAACTTCTATTTCACTTGCATGTTTATATACATATTGGGTTGCAATTTGAAATGTTGGGCACCTGAAAATTTGAAAAAAATAAAGTTTTGAAAGTTTGAAAGCCACTCACTTTAGTTCTGGGAAATTGTTAAATCAGCCAAGAGTTCTATGGGGATAAAAAATAATTTATGACTGCAACCCCCATTTTTTAAAAGTAAGCTCCAGAGTTAGAACACTTAGTTACCAGCCACCATAGTTGAAGAAAATCAAAACTTCAGGACAGGAACATGAGGCTGCATTCAGAAAGTAGGATGTAAAAATTTCTTCCTAATGCTCAGTTGAGAGGGAAGAAGAGAAGAGGAAGTCAGGAGGAGAGCATATCAAGAATAAAAGCCTGTGAAACTAAAACTTCTCTAAAAATAAGCTATTAAAAAAAAGGAAGAAGAGAGTCATCAGAAGAGAAACCAAGATGGCGGCATAGGTAAACACTTAAACTGCTGCCTCACACAACAACTTTAAAACTACAACTAAAAGACAAAATGGGCATCATCCAGACCACAGGAAGGCTGGCTGAGTGAGAATTCTACAACTAGAAGGAAAGAGAAAAGCACACTGAGATTCAGAGGAGCTACGGAAGTAAAGGCAGAGGTATGGAGGCACACACCTGGAGATGACTGGCAACTGAGTATGCGGCTGGCTTTTTCAATCAGGAGGGAGACAAAAGCTCCCGATTGCTCTGAACTCCAGTTCCAAGTGAGACTCTGGGGACCCAGACTCATTCGGGGAGAAACTGGACTGTCTGGCAGTGGGCGAAACTCGAGGGCAGCTTTCTCTCAGAGGTGCTTACAGTGATTACTGCGGGACACTGAGACACAGGCACCTCTTAGGGCAGGGCTGATGGGAAGTCATTGATGTTTGCTCCACTCCAAGACTCCACCCCATTCAAGCTGAGCACAGAGGCTTTTGCAAGTCTTGTCTCATAAGGGTGTCTCCAGCACAGAAGTTCTCCCAGCGTAGATACAGCTGATCCTCCCAGCCAATTGGCCTGGAGGTCAATTCCTCCCAGTGATACCAACAACAATCAAGGCTTAACTACAACAAGACTGTGCACTCAGCCCACAAAGGGGTGCACCAAGAGTGTCCACTTCAGGTAACTGGGGAAGCTGAAACACTGGGCCCTATAGAACACCTAGCACACAAAGCCACTCTATCAACTCAGGGAAGCAGCCAAAATGCAGAGACAAAAAAACAGATCACAAATGAAAGAAATGGAGAAAAGCAAACGACTGGATATAGAGTTCAAAACCATGGTTATAAGGTTTTTCAAGAATTTTCTAGAAAAGGCCGATAAATTCAGTGAGACCCTCAAGGATATGAAAAAGGACCAACTAAAAATTAAGCATATTACTGACTGAAATAAAAAATAATATACAGAGATCCAACATCAGACTAGAGGATCACAAGAATCAAGTCAAAGATTTGAAATACAAAGAAGCAAAAAATACCCAACCAGAAAAGGAAAAAGAATCTAAAAATATGAAGATAGTGTAAGGACCCTCTGGGACAATTTCAAGCGTACCAACATCCAAATTATGGGGGTGCCAAAAAAAGAGAGAGAGCAAGATACTGAAAACCTATTTGAAGAAATAATGACTGAAAACTTCCCCCACCTGGTGAAAGAAATAGACCTACAAGTCCAGGAAGCACACAGAACCCCAAACAAAAGGAATCCAAAGAGGACCACGCCAAGAGCAAAAGACAAAGAGAGAATACTAAAAGCAGCAAGAGAAAAAGTTAATTACCTACAAGGGAGCACACATATGATGGTCAGCTGATTTCTCAACAGGAAGGATGCAGGCCAGCGGGAGTGGCAGGAAATATTAAAAGTGATGAATAGCAAGAACCTACAACCAAGAGTACTCTACCCAGCAAAGCTATCATTCACAATTGAAGGGCAGATAAAGAGCTTCACAGATAAGAAAAAGCTTAAAGGAGTTCATGAACACCAAACCAGTATTATATGAAATGCTAAAAGGTATTCTTTAAGAAGAGGAGGAAGAAGAAAAAGGTAAAGATAAACATTATGAACAACAAATACATATCTATCAACAAGTGAATCTAAAAATCAAGTGAATAAAAAATCTGATGAACAGAATACACTGGTGAGTATAACGGAATCAGGGGCATAGAAAGGGAGTGGACTGACAATTCTCAGGGCCAAAGGTGTGTGGGGGGTGCAGGAAGAGACTGGACAAAAATCGTACACCTATGGATGAGGACAGTGGGGGGAGGTAAGGGCAGAGGCTGGGGTGGGAACCAGGTGGAGGGGAGCTATTGGGGGGGGGGAGGAATAATTGTAATAATCTGAACAATAAAGATTTATTAAATTAAAAGATAAATAAAATAAAACTACATGTGTTCAGGCATTCGAATATTTTACATAGAAAATGTGAACTCTTTTTCAACTGTTCAGATTTCCTTCTCATTCCAGATATGTTGCCCCTGACAGAGCTGTTCTACTTCATTTGGTCGTAGTCCTGCACTGAGAAATGCCACTAGTTACAGAATTCCTGCTGGAAAGGCCGCCATCCAAACGCACCTTGGCCTGAGCCCCAAATGAAATTAGGATCACAGGCAAACACAAAAGAAATTAGGAAGCCCTAAGCAAAAATATAGCCGTACCTGTATGTGTGTAGCTTCTGTAACTTAGTTCAGCTGGGTCATGTGACCTTCGGGGAGGGGAGGGTTCTCCTGGCTGAAGACAAAGGCTTTTGTTCTGCCTGGGAGACAATTGGAGTGAGGGGGAGGGAGGCGTGGACTCCGGGAGGCAAAGCAGGCAGCATCTGCTGATTCCAGCTGGGCCCAGCTCAGTTCTGTAGGTGGATCCAATTCTGGGCCTCTCTGTGCTTTTGGATACTGATCTGCCTTTTCCCTAATTCTCAACATTCCCAGTTCTGATCTATGAAATTGACCGATACCAATATTGCATAGTCTGACAGTTTATTTTCTTTGGCGAGGGTATCTTGTAATGTGATCTGGTCACCATTTTTGATCAGCAGATATTACTTAGACTTATTTATAATTCCATTTGCTCTGAAATGATTTAAGGCCGTTTACAAGCAGGGTGCAAGGCCAGCAGTGCCGCTTCAGATTTCAGTGAGGAGTGATTATGACAAAGGACGTGGCTGATGCATTGGGTCCAGTCACAGCCACCCCACCCATATGACGGGCAAGGCCACGCCAGCTGTCATCTGTCATCGCTACAAATTCAGTCTTTCTGAAACCGTTTAGCTAGTTTCTCTCCCTAAATTTCTCCCTCTGGCCTTTATCCATTTGTTACTTAATTCATCAAACATGATTTGAACATATATTACACGAGCAGAACTTCATTTTAATCTTCACCAGAGTAATAATACAGAAATCCTGGGGCTATAGAACCATTGCAGAACAAGATAACATCACAGCAATGCAATAACTTCCACTTGAGTATTAGACATGCCTAGTAATAGCTAGTACTCTATGATAGGTTCTATCTATCTATCTATCTATCTATCTATCTATCTATCTATCATCTATCTATCTATCTATCTATCTATCTATCTATCTATCCATCCATCTATCCATCTATCTATCTATCTGGCTAATATGCAAAGTGTCCTGTCAGGAGTTCCACCCGGAGTCCAGGAGTTCGATAGCTTACAATGTTGTGCGCTGGCCACCAGGGTGCAGCGCAGAACAAAGGAAGGCCCCTGCTGGCAGCTGGCAGCCCGGGAAGGGAGGCCTCAGCCAGCAGCCTGAAGGCCCCTGTGGGCCCTGATCGCCAACCAAGCCTAGGGACCCTGCCTGTGCATGATTTCCATGCTCTGGGCCTCTAGTATATTTATATACACAGCAAACTTGTCTGGAAGACATATATGGGGTCCAAATTTTTCAATCCCCCAAAATGCAGGATTTCATATTGTGAGGTTAATGAAGTGAGTGGGTGAGCTTGTGCGCCCTGCTGGCCAGGCATTCCAGAGGCTCATCAGCTGTGCTCTCTGATTTCATGCCATGGTTCGGCACCATCCACCCTGCGGTGACTGGGCCCTTGGGCTTACATGTTGACAGGGTCAGTCTCCCCTCCCGTGGTTAGCTGAACTGGCAGGACGGGAGCAGCAGTTTCAGGAACCTCCCAGGTAGATGGCGCCAGGGAGATGGGCTGGAAGAACACTGGGGGTGCCAGTGTCACCTTTCCTTCCACATTCTCTTCTCCTCCAGCCCAGCAGGACACTGTGAATGCACTTAATGCTACAGAAGTATACACTTAAAAATGGTTAAAGCAATATATTTATGTTATGTATATTTTACCACATTAAAAAAACAACAAAACAAAAAAACCTTAGCCCAACACCGGTTGAGAATGGGAGTTGGATAGAGGGTGGAAGCCAGGCACTATTTCTCTTACATCTACTTGCTTTATTGCAAGGGGCATCAGGGTGGGTTTTATAGATGTGAACCTGGATAACTCATGTCAGTCACAGTGCCCAGACCACACTACCATTCCGTTTCCTCGGTTTGCCTATTTACAACAACCAACAACAAAAAAATGCATTCCATCCTCTGTGTTATGCAGAATAATTCAAGAATTCTTCCACTCGATCTGTCTTTTCAGGCTCTGGCCCATCTTTTAAAACCTAAATGTGTCTTCATGGTATTTTCCAAAACAAATCAATCCCATCCTGCAGAGGGAGTCCAGCAAAGAACTTAACAAAAATAAATAAATAAATAAATAAATAAATAAATAAATAATCTCAATATTGAAAGATGACCTTGAATTCACTAAAATTTATGTTTTCAAAACAATCACTTTCAAACTTTAGTGCCCTCAGTAGTACTAAAGTTACTTGCAATAGACTCCCCAGTGATTGAGAAGCCTGCTCTCATTTTCTGAGTTGGCACATGTGTTAGATTACAAATCAATTTCAAGGTTCAGGAGTAGTGTTTCCACACTTGTGTCCTCACAAACCGGAGCTCCTGACAAAGGCTGGCTGGAGGTAGCCAATGAAAAGGAGACTTCTCCCCCCACCTCTTTCCTGGGATGTGATATGGCAGGATCGCTCTGGGATTGGTCAAGTAAGTGTTTCTCCGCCGTCCTCCACAGCAAAGGGTGTGACCTTTGCCAGAAAACGTTGGCCAAGTTGTGATTTGATAGGGAACAAAACCCAGGAGGAGCTGAGATTCAACCCCTGCAGCTCAAAACTTAGAATGGAATGCTTTGTTCCTTAGCTCCCCAAGTTATCTGGTCAACCTTCTTGCCCTCCCCACCCCCACCCCCACCCCCTTTTTATTTAAATTGTTTCTTTGCAAAAGTGAGACCCTGAAGGGGCACAGCTGCTGTGTGACCTCAAGTGACCACACAGTTCATTCCCCAGAGGAGTGCCTCTGTTTTTAATGGTGCACAAAAGACTCCAGAAAAGCAAGGAAGGGAATTGGCCCAATCTGCACTCACTGGACTTCAAAATCCGTAGTGCAGCCGTGAGCTGAAGTCAGAACCAGGCTGAGCCACTAAACATGTGGGAGTGGCAATGGAAGAAGATGGTTAATCAAAAACTCCCCATCAGCCCTAACTGGTTTGGCTCAGTGGATAGAGCGTCAGCCTGCGGATTCAAGGGTTCCAGGTTCGATTCCAGTCAAGGGCATGTACCTTGGTTGCAGGCACATCCCCAGTAGGGGGTGTGCAGGAGGCAACTAATTGATGTCTCTCTCTCATCAATGTTTCTAATTCTGTATCCCTCTCCCTTCCTCTCTGTAAAAAAATCAATAAAATATATTTAAAAACAAATGTCCCCATCAGGTAGCTTATGGATCAAAAAAACGCCACTTTCTGCTGCTTACAAAACATGGTTGCAAGAGATGGTGGAGTCCCCACTCCTTTATATTACAGCTCAGAGACGGGACAGCACAGTGACCTGTCCCAGGCCACAGAGCAACTTCATGACTGTGGGAGGTCCTACTTGGGTATTCCTTCCACTCAACCATTTTACCCTTCTTAACCTGCAAAAGCAAAATAAAAGATGCCCTTACGTTCTAAAGGGGAGAAGTGGCTTGTTATTGGGATGATTATATTGTAGTCTACGTGAATGGCTAGAGTTGTGACCAGCCCATGTAAACTGATGAAGGATCGTGTTTTGAAACGGAGAGAGAATCTGTTTATGAGGAAGATTGCACCGGATGGGACCAAGCTTTCGATGGCCATGTTAGAAGAAAAGGCACGAGGAGAGTTATTCTTTGTGGGCCGATTACAGAGAGCAACCGAGTTCCTGGCTGAAGAAGAAGATGCAATTTGCCTGCTTCCCTGTTTGTGACCTCGGGCCTCCCGGGGCTGTCGTGGTTAGAAAACTGCCCTCCCCTCTTTGCCTGGACTTGCTGGTCCTCACCTCACACTGAGCCTCTCTTGTCCCCCTCAGTCCCCTCCAGGGGCAGCTCTGGCCTCCCGCTGACCACGCCTTCATGGAGCAATGATGAATCACCCTTTGCGACCCCCTCGGCTGCATACATCTTCGTGGGCCAAACACTGGCTGCAGCCCAGGACCGATAACCTCCCCAAATTGGAAATCCCAGAAAGCTGGGGAAATACTGTAACCGACGAGAGAATCAGTTTGAATTTGAGTTGCTGAGAAATGGGGAAGTTGGCGAGTGAGAGCCGAGTCAAGTTGGGGGTAGTGAAGGGACCTCGGCAGGAATCAGTCTGACTGGTCCTTTAAAAGAAGTCTCCTTAAAAAAAGAAAAAAGTGAAAATAATTTGCAGAGGAATGTTTACACAAACGCTAATCTAAAGAAAAAACAGCTTACATGCCGGAATCGAAATGTCACCCGGTTCCCAGCGGGAATGAGCTCATGAGTTAAAAGGAGAGGGATCCTCTCCAAGTATTAAACATGGCTTGTGGAAGGCTCCTGTGGGCTTCCACGGGTTCCAGGAAGAACACAGGCCCTGCTCCCAGGAGGGGCGTCCGTGCAGATGCGAATAGGAGGGCCCAGAGGCTCCGCGCTGGGAATGGGAGCGGTGGGTGCGGACGAGGGCAGAGGGGTCAGCCAGAAAGGTTCTGTCCGCGGTGCTTTCGGCCGATAAATCCAGCCAGATTTTGAGATCAAACATTTGGAACTCGAGAAACTCCCTCTGGGCTTGCTTTTGTTTATCATACTTCCCCGGCCTTTGGAGTTCACAGAGTTCTATCTCGGAGAGAGCTCCGCCAGGCGGCCCAAGTTCTCCAAGGCGCAGTCTTAGGAAAGGAAAACAGCCAGGCGGCCGGTTGGAAAGGGCCATAAGTAAAGCGCAGTGGGCAGTCTTGGTGAGCCCTGCCCGAGCAGGGAAGGAAGCTGAAACTACAGCTGCCCGAGACGGCAAGCAGCTAGCTGGTCACCAGAGGAGAGAGAGGGGAACCAGGGTCCCGATTCCCAGTCTCTTTCTTCTGTTATAAACATTCCTTCAGAATGGAAGTCACCCTGGCAAGGATCAGAAGAGCTTCCAAGACGAAGTTGACTTATATTCTAAGTGCAGAATGAGAAGTCTCATGTCCCTAGGTGCCAGCAGAATCCAGACCAGGAAGCAACCTGTCACCATCAAATCAGGGGGCAGTGAGAGAGGTGCGAGGAGGGAAGCGAGGGGAGGTGGGGAGATGTGAGCACAGGGCCTGGCAGGGAGGTGCTGTAATTTCAGGAGGTGCCTACTTCCCCTTTTGCAAAGCCTCTGACTTCCTGCCCCCGTCATGGGCCAGCGCCTACAGTTCTCCCTCCGCAGCTTCACTTGTTTGCCTGGGACACACCTCTGTCATGGTGCCAAGGCCGGAGGGATTCATTTCACTGCAGGTGGCTTAAAGGGAATAATGGTCATTCCACCCCCCCCTCTTCGTTTCATTCCCTCCCCTCATCTTTCCCTGCAAGCCCTACCCCCTCCTTATTTTGTCTTGTGTGTGTGTTTTTTTTAATCCATTATTTTGGGTCAAAAAGTCTCCAAAGAAATTCCTGACAGTATGTGATCTGCTACCGCCGAGTCTTCAGCAATTTCCATTCTTTCAACGAACCTTCATCAAGCTCCTTCTGCGATCCAGGCTGTCTGCCAAGTATCAGGGATTCAAAAGGCCAGTCCTGGTCCCTCCATAGCCTGGTGAGCGAAGCAGAGGGTCAAGCACTAAGGACAACAGTTCTGGTAGTGAGGGGGTGTCCAGGGGGCAGTGCCTATGAAGGAGAGGGGGGGACCGATGGGAGGCTTTGCTTGGTGATCTGGCACGGGATAGCCCTGTGGGGAGGAGGCAGGTGACAGGGGACACGCTAAGCTGAGGGAAAAGCTTGTGCAGAGGAATGGGATGAGAGAGACTATTCCGGCGAATGAAGGCCACCAACTTGAAGGGTTTGGTTTCAGAGTTGCTTAAGTGGGTGAGGCCACTTATTGAAGCAGTTAACCAAACACTTAAAAATCTGTTCACTTTGTTATGTGCACATTTAGGCGGGGAGGGAAGGGGGGGATGCCTGCCTTTGCTGCCTTACAGAGATTTGGAAGATGGAGTGAGAATCTAAGCAAATGTGAAAGGCCAGGTAAATTTGAATTGTTGCCATTTGACAGGAAAAACCAAACATAGATGGGGCTATGGTCAGGTGTCTGGAAGCCGCGTGCAGGTCCCAGGCTGCGAACCCAGGCTGCAGCCCCAGGAAGGAGAGAGAGGACTGGACTGAGAGCTGTCCCTTTTGTGCCCCAGGCCAGGGCTGCTGCTGGCCCACCCGCTGTCTGTGAGAATCAGAGAAACAAGCCACTTGCTAAGCAGGCCTTGTCACTTCAAGAGCCCGCCTCCAGCTTTCTTCAGAGGGCCTGCACTCTCATCCTTCCCCCAAGTCCTCTTTCTCTCTCTTTTTTCTTAATCCAGACGGTGGACATTCCATTCTACAAGACAAAGTCAGGTTCCTTTCATCTTTGTTCCCTCTAACTCTAGCAGCAATTTCCCAGCATGCTTTTCAAAGCCCCCCAAAGATGGTCAGTTCTACCAGACCCCCAATTCAGCCAGAAAAAAGTCAAAGTTTTCCCAAAATTTGATTTGAACCCCCACCTTCCCCATCCAGCCAGGCTCTTGAGTGGAGTGCCCCAGGCAGGAGCATCCGGCTGCAGCTCTGGGCTCTGAGGAAGTTATAACGTTCAGTGGTCAACCCTCCCTAGGAGGTCAGGCCTCCTTGGATTTGTCCCGTGAGCTGGGGGAAGCAGTCCCTTGGTGCCTCGACTCCCAGAACCCTAGGCTTTACCTCTGGGGCCCTGGGCCTCCATCACTATTTCCCGGAGGGAGTGTTTGAGGATATGGCTACCGCTGCATGATCAGACAACCCTAGGAAGGAAAGGAAAAGGCCTGCTCTATAAATAGCCACTCCACTCCTGGATGATGCACTGCCCGCCTCCCCACTCCCAGCCCAGGCACCCTTGTGACTCCCGGAGCAGAGCGGCTTCCCGCCAAGGGATTAGTGCAATCACAAGGTCACAATAGATACCCTGGTCCATAAATACTCCTGGAGAGCTTTAGTCACCGAACAGGAGCCAGCAGGGGGAAGGAGGAAGAGGGAGGAGGGAGAGAGCGCTGGGAGCCTGCTAGGGCTGGCTTGATGATCTACAGTTTAAAAAAAAAAAATGACAAGAAGAAGGAAAAAAAAGACTGACTTTCCTTCAGAATGTGGAAAACCTATAGAGGAGTAGAGAAGGAAGGGGACCAGGGCAGTTCCCACAAAAGCACTGTTGCTTTTAAGGTGGTTAGCCTGAACCTCGGAACCCGGAGCTGGCCCCTCAATGTTGTAAAAAGAAATCTGGGAGCTGGTACCACCAGAAGCTTCGGAATTTCTGTTCCACTCGTCAGCATCTGACGACCACTGGACGTTCGAAGACAGCATTTTGGCACCCGTGTGGTGCAGAATGCCGGAGAAGCAGGCAGAGCTCAGGGCTCCTGCACCAATGAGGCTGTGAGAGGGCTTAGTGTCTAGTCTCCTTGGACATGCTGACTGCAGAGCAAGGAGTTGGATGACTCATCGAGAGCCTGTTCTGTGGGTTCTGAGGACCCTGGGGGCCTTGGGGGGCACGCACACTTCGGGTGCCGATGGAAAGCATGAGGTGAAAAGCCCCATGTGGGAGCAAGTTGCCTCCGAGCACCGTCCCTAAATAAAGAAGCCGCAGTGCACTGGCAGCAGGGCTGCAGAGCTGACGGTCCGCGTTTTCACCAGACCGAGCGGCGGGCAGAGGGGGGATCAGCTCCACTGTCAGCAGCAGGAGAGACAACTTCCAGAGCAGCAGCTTGGATGAGTCATCTTGTGCGCGAGTGCACACACACACACACACACACACACACACACGCAAACACACGCACACACACACACATGCACAAAAAATATTTAAATATGGAAGATGGGGATGGGGAGATGCTAACTCACAAAAACTGAATTTGGGGTACATAATCTTTGGACCTGGTGAGTTTAATTCTGTCTTCAGTTATTGAATCTTTGGTTTCTTTTTCTTTTCTTCGGTTTTTTTTTTTTTAATATATTTTATTGTTTTTTTTTTGTTTTTTTTTTTTTTTTCAGAGAGGAAGGGAGAGGGGTAGAGAGTTAGAAACATGGATGAAAGAGAAACATCGATCAGCTGCCTCCTACACGCCCCACACTGGGGATGCACCCGCAATCAAGATATATGCCCTTGACTGGAATCGAACCTAGGACCTTTCAGTCCACCGGCTGACACTCTATCCACTGAGCCAAACCGGTTTCGGCCTTTGATTTCTTTTCATTGTAACCTCGAGTGACTCACCTGAAGGCTGCTATTAAGCTGATGTTAGAAGGCAAAGACCTAAGTTAGTGAAGCTGATGTGGCCAACGTAAGCAGCTAATCGAAACAGAAATTCGCTACTTGAGACATGGTCACACATGCTATTAACATCAAGTGCTATTAACATCTTTGTTTTACTTTCAAAGCCACCGTTTAGGTACTTTGCTCCAGGTGAGTTCGTGTTTACAGCTGATATTCCAAGGAGAGCTTTGCAACACCACCTGCCTGCCCCTCCCATACCTCACCCAGAGCCTGTGCTGGAGATGGGGCATGGTGTTGGACACACAACAGATTTGACAGTTGTACCAGCTCTTTTTTAAAAAAAAAAATATATATATATCTTATTGATATTTTACAGAGAGGAAGGGAGAGGGATAGAGAGCCAGAAACATCGATCAGCTGCCTCCTGCACGCCCCTTTATTGGGGATGTGCCTGAAACCAAGGCACATGCCCTTGACCGGAATTAAACATGGGACCTTTCAGTCCGCAGGCCAATGCTCTATTCACTGAGCCAAACCAGTTTCGGCTGTACCAGTTCTTATCACAGAGAAGAGCTATAGAATTAAATTCCTCCTTCGTCTGTGAGCACACAGGTTCAACTCTGCAGAACACAGACCTGAAGAAGATTGTGAACAAGCAAATGAACTGTAAGACACTCTCTGTCTTAAAAGGTGTAGAGGTCAAACGCTAGCTAAAAATAGCCGCAAAGGACTTTCCGTGTGCAATCGGAGCGATGTGACTACGGACGCTGTGTTAGGTGGTATTTAATCAATACGAAACGTCTTGCTGTGACCTAAAAAGCCAAAACTCAACATGCCAGTCCAGCAACAGATATTTTTATGTGGTACACGCTTATTATGTGCAGTGAACTGCACGGGCTCCCGCTTAGGGCACGTCATGTCCTATATAGCAAATCAGATTAGTGAGCCAAGAAATAAATGCATGGAAAGCTGAAAAACACGCAAACCAAGAGAGCGCCAACTGCAATTTTGTAACATTAAGTGAGGCGATACACCCCTTAAACTTCACTGAGAAGCCCCTGTGCTCGCTGCTGGAGCCCCAATGAAATCACCACAATTAGGATGGATGGAAGGATCCACCACCGTCATTTGTGGTTGGGTTTAAGGTTTTCGAATCTTTCTCCAGCAATTGGTAACGATGACATCTCCTTGGAGCTCCCGCCAGCTGCCCTCCCCTCACCCTCCGCCCCCCTGCTGCTGCGTGTGATGCCGGCCCAGGCAATGAGGTCTTCTTGGCGGAGCCTCTGCATGAACTGCTGCTGCTGCCAGCTGTTTGGAGAACAGGGAAATTTACTGCCCTCCGTCTTCTTCATGTGGAGCACATGTGCCCCGGGTGTCCCACTGACTTCTTCCTGGTGAGAACTCATCAAAAAGCAATCAGTGGCCAAAACCGGTCTGGCTCAGTGGATAGAGCGTCGGCCTGCAGACTGAAAGGCCTTAGGATCGATTCAGGTCAAGGGCACATCCCCAGTAGGGGGCGTGCAGGAGGCAGCTGATCGATGTCCCTCTCATCGATATCGATGTTTCTAACTCTCTGTCCCTCTCCTTTCCTCTATGTAAAAAATCAATAAAATATATATATATAAAAAAAAGCAATCAGTGGCAGCAGTCCTCCTGACCCAGACAGCAGAGCGCAGGTCCCAGGGCTCAGCAATCTTTGCCACTTTCTCGCTGGTCCAGGTCAAGTTAGTCTGTTCTTTTTCTGAGGTGCAGCTGCGGAGAAGGCAGGACCGGTGTGGCTTCCACGTGCATTTCTCAGTCAACAGCAAGCCCTTTGAGTTGGCAGCGGAGAAACAACACACCTGGCAGGGTCACTGCCTGAGTCTCTTCCAGGTCAACCTCACCTGCGGCCCAGACTCAAGCTGGTGGCAGCCACACGCTGACCTTCCACATCAAGGGGAAGAGACTAGGAAAAATCTACAGCATTCACTGCCTGCGACACCCCAGCCACCTGATTTTATAGTCCTAGGTTAGTTCCCACTTACGTCCTGCGTTTCATCGTATCGCCTGGCAAACATCAGTTAGTGTGTGGCGTGGACATAGTCACGATCGCCCTCACTCCATACAGAAAACGAGCTATTTACTTCTGGATTCATCCCAGCTTCCACCACGCAGTGCTGAGCACTTAGCAGGAAATGATAAAGGGACGGGTTCCTTCCCTACCGGTGCATTAACCAGCTGGTGTACCTCCTGCACATCTGTTCCCGAGCACTCCCTGCCGAGATGCGGGATGAGGGGGACAGTGCAGATGCAGGGAGGTGCTTGACGAGTCAATACGTTTCAAAACAACACACCCCACCTCTCCTCGGATACTTTTATCTGCTCAAGCTCTTCCCCAATTCCATCCTTTACCAATGGGGACCAACGAGCGGAGGCAGCAAAGGGTGGGAACACTAATAGCTCAAAGACAGGATCTGCTATAAGTCTTGCCTGACATTCTCTTTACAATTCTTACCGAGTGTCAGGCATCTGGGCTCCTGGGGCAGAACAATCATGTGCAATCCAAATGTGCAAAATGGAGGCAAACTCATTCACTTTATACAACAAAGCATCCAGGATCTATGCTAAGTGAAAGGGAATACATGTGAGCCAGAAAGGGTCATGCGTGAAGAGGGAAAGATGCAGGAAAATTGGGGAGTACCTTGAGGTATTTAACGGGCTTCTGCCAGAAGTTCATCCACTACACACCGGGACACAAAGCAGGGGATGGTCCGTTCTGCTGGGGAGCAGCGATCAGGCAAGATGACACAGATGAGGTGACATTTCGTCTCTTTTTCCTCGAAGGATGAGTCGATTTCTGTTCGACGATGGGGTAGGGAACACAGGGCTCAGAAGAGACCAATCCTGAGCAAGAACACAGCAGTGAAATAGCAGAATCTGTCAGGGGTTCTCAAAGTCACTTGACTCGGCCAAAGCAAAGAGGCTAAAGGAGGCACAGGGAGAAAGAGCAACAGAGAGAAATGTGGGGTCAGGTCACGAAGGGCCTTGGAGGCCAACCTAAGAAGTTTGGGTGCTGTTCTGGGGACAAATGGGAGCCATAGAAAAGTTTTTATTTTATTTTATTTTTTAAAATATATTTTATTGATTTTTTACAGAGAGGAAAGGAGAGGGATAGAAAGTCAGAAACATCGATGAGAGAGAGAGACATTGATCAGCCGCCTCCTGCACACCCTGCACTGGAGATGTGCCCGCAAGCAAGGTACATGCCCCCAACCGGAATCGAACCTGGGACCTTTCAGTCTGCAAACCGACGCTCTATCCACTGAGCCAAACCGGTCTAGGCTTTATTTTTTATTTTTTAAAAAAATATATTTTATTGATTTTTCACAGAGTGGAAACAAGAGGGATAGAGAGTTAGAAACATCGATGAGAGAGGAACATCAATCAGCTGCCTCCTGCACACCCCCCACTGGGAATGTGCCCACAACCAAGGTATGTGCCCTGGACCAGAATCGAACTTGGGACCCTTCAGTCCGCAGGCTGACACTCTATCCACTGAGCCAAACTGTTTAGAGTCATAGAAAAGTTTTTAAAACCACAAAGACACATAGTCAGATTTTTGTTATAAAAAGATTAACCTGGAAGCAATATTGAAGAAGGATTGGAGGGGTAGACACAAGAAGACATTTCACTCTGCTGCTTAAAATCTTCCAAGAGATTAAAATAAAACCCACACTTCTCTTCACTGCCCAGAAGGGTCTCTCCTGCTTCTCTCTGCCATCTTGTGCCACCGCCTGATCAGGGAAATACTCACCAAACCACAGGCCCCTTTGTCAGCTTCGCAAACATGACAAGTTTTTCTGCCTCGGGACGTTGGCACCTGCTGTTTTTGTTTGTTTGTTTGTTTGTTTGTTTGTTTGTTTTGCTTAGAGTGCTTGTCCTTGGCTCTCCCTGTGACTCTTCTTTCTCAGCTAGGAAGTCTCGGTTTTAAATCTCACCTTCTTCACAGGGAGATGATGTCCCTCCTATCTCTTTAATGTATTGCAAACAGGTGATTCTTTTGTTTGTTTCATTACTGTCATTTGCCCCCTCAAATATCATACCTTCATGAAGGAAGAGGGCATCCTTGTCTTTTTCGCCAAACTGTCTCTAGATTCTAAATGAATGAATGATACATCAAACAAGAGATGATAAGGGCCTGAACTAAAGCCGAGAATGAGGAGGAGGGAGTGGAATAGAGAGATATGAAGCAGCCGAGACTCGATCTGGCTTGATGAGCAAATGGATGTGGGTGGTGAGAGAGAGGGAGGAGTCAGAATGACATTTCGGTTTCTGGCTTGGGCAACCAAGTGGATGGGTATCCTTTACAGAGACAGAGAAAGCGGGAGAGATTTGTGAGGCAGAACCAATGATGTCAGTTGCAGAGAAGTGGGGGGCCAGGGAGCAATGAGCTCTGGGAATCTAGAGTGAAGGAGAAAGGCCCACGCCACAGACACATGCTTAGGCATGGTCTACACAGGTGGCAGTGGAAGTCCAAGGAGAAACATCAGTTAACCTAGGGAAGGAGAGGGTGCGGGTGTGAATGGGAGAAACCAGAGTCGAGCTTCAGTTCTGTCTAAGGACACGTCTCCCTGTGGATAGAAGGGATATGGGACAGTCAGTATTGTGCAGGCTTTCCTAGAAGGCTTCATGGGGTGGGTGTCTCGATGGCTGGCCACACAGGTGCCCTGGGTGCCAGAACTCAAGCAAGGTTTCCAGGAGCCTGCCTCTCCCAGAAAAGAACAAAGTGTTTCAGTCACCCAGGAGGCCACCCACGGGATGAAGTACAGCACGGCCTTCCGCCTGCTGCTTTGAACGTTGGGGCAGGAGTCTTCTCACCGTAGGACTTGCACTTGGGACCCAGAACCACAGCAGCCTCAGTCTGCACTCTGCTCAGTGGGGGTACCTTCTGTCAGGATGGGCAGGCCTATTTCTATCTTTCTCCCTCACCTGTTTATTGGAGTCAGGTAAATTTCAAATAACAATCGTTTAAAACCATTAACAAAGAAAGAAGACTCTAAGTGATCATTTTCTAAAAAGAATATGTACTACAATGGGCTTTTCTTCCTTCTGGGTTATTTTGCTCCGTAAGCTTTTCTGGTTTTGGTTTTTGTTTTTCTGCCGGAGGGCTTCACTGTCTCAGAGCAACTTTCTCCACCAGCCATAGGTTGACTCACACCCCACTTTGATACCCACAAAGGGATCTGGGTTTATCTTCCCAGCTCTACTTGGAAATATCCCCCCAATAAGTTGACTAATTGGCCAGACATGGGTCACAGACTCATTCCTGGACCAGCCCACTGATGGGTTCAAATTAGAGCAGGTACCCACGGGGGACTAACGGACTGCACCAGAAAGGCAGCGTTGTGGGGAAAACGTGGCGACTTCCCTCTGGAACCAGAGTTGAGGAGGGAGACAAAGTATTTCTCAGGAGGGCAGTGGTGCGGGGGAGGGAGCCCTCTCCAAAGACGAGGTGTGGACCAGCGTACTGGGCAGACTACATGCCAAAACCAGCCCTCCATACCCCATAATTATACAACTGCTTTCCAGATTCCCCTTCCTCCCACCCCAGCCCCTCCCAGCCCTCACACCACATGCTCACTGGCTTTTCCCCAGTGAAAAGCAGTGGCTCGGATGGAAATAACACATCCTTACCGTTTTCTGGAACGATTAAGCTTTGTGCAAACTGTGCCGCGTGGATGGCACCTTCTTACCAAAGTCACCTGAAGAGAAATGGGCGGAGGTGCTCTATTCCTCATGAATTATTCCACCTGCCCTTTGCTCGTCCAGCCCCTTATTTTACTTCCCCTTTCACATCTGTTGCTGGCGTGGCCCTCTACCACCTGCTGCTCGCTATTATTCCTCCTCTCCTCCATAGTAACCACCCCATCACCACTGAGGCCACTCTCTTTCCTCAGGGTCCACTTGTTTGTGAACAATCGTGACTCCTCTCATCAGAGCACCAGCAGGGCCTCCAGCAATCAGCTGGTCTAATCCTTCTATTTTTAACGGGGGAGGAAAGAAGGCTAAACGCTCCTGCCTGAGTTTGTCTAGGTCCCCCAGTCTGTGACGGGCAGAGTATAGCTAAAGTCTGGGTGTTCTCTGATTCCCAGCCCAGGGATGGCTCCAGGAACTGGACAGAGTAACTAAGAAAAAAGAGAAACAGATGGTACAGAGAACCACTCGAGCAGTTCCTCAGGCCTCTGACAAAAATAACCGCTATCATCCTGTTCTAATTATTCTTTTAAAATAAATACGTCCCCTTTAGGGACACAGGCACGGCAGGATCTCACTGCGGGATAGGCCTCTCCCGCTGGCTCAGCTGATCGTTATCAAGCCCCGACCAGCCTCCGTGGGGAATGCAACAAAACAAAACAAAACCAGCCAACCAGTGAACCGGACAACCAACCAAAACACACATTAGTTATGGTCCCTACCCTCAGAAGAGTGTTCAACCAGTCTGGGGAGAAAGGCCAAGAATATTTGATCGGGGCTAGGGTACAAGGATTGTCAAAGAGCAGAACACGATGTCAGAAAGCAAACGGGGTAGGTAGGTAGAGACCAGGCTTCCTCACCCTTAGCATCTTATCATCATCTTCTACAAAAGGAAAATGTAAAAAAGAAGAAAAAAAAACTTCCCTAAGCTCCATAAAGATGCCCCCAAGTCTCCTCCAGTTTACTCTAGTCGTGGAGTAAATATTGTAATGGTTGTGGGAAAGGGAGAGACAGCTAAGGCCAGGAGTTCAGAGAAGGAGAAGACTCTACCTACTGGCCTCCGATTGGCCTCCACTTCTGGGAAGGGGGAACTGGGCATCATTGGCCCCTCATGTGACAGGCAATGAACTGAGATCCTTTCAACGGGAGGAAACGAACGAGGACCAGAACTCAGAATGTCTGTTTTGTTTATTTTCAAATAAGCAACGGATGCACACAGTTTAAAAGGGCGGTTCATACTAGAAGGCCTGTAACAAAAAAATACAGCTCCATGTCTTTAATTGCTGCCCTCACCCCAGAGATACCTACTTTAAACTCAGCTGTGTCTTATGCTTTTTATGCTGCTAGCTTTTGGTTTTCCCTTCTAGGGACATCTTATTATGGAATATGAGATACCAGTTGTCTTCCTACTTTACCTTCCAGTTGCATAAACACTTTTTATAAAGTCAATGTTTAATGTTTACATCAGCATTTAGGTAAACACTAGAGGCCCGGTGTTTGAAATTCATGCACAGGGGTATGTGTCCCTCAGCCCAGCCTGTACCCTCTCCAATCTGGGACCCCTCAAGGAATGTCCGACTGCCCGTTTAGGCCTGATCCTACTGAGACTGGGCCTAAACGGGCAGTCGGACATCCCTCTCACAATCCAGGACTGCTGGCTCCCAACTGCTCGCCTGCCTTGCCTTCCTGATTGCTCTTAACCACTTCTGCCTGCCAGCCTGATCTTCCCCTAACCACTCCCCTGCCAGCCTGATGGCCCCTGACTGCCCTCCCCTGCAGGCCTGTTCCCCCCAACTGCTTTCCCTGCAGGCCTGGGTCCCCCTGAACTGCCCTTCTCTGCAGGTCCAGTAGCCCTCAATTTCCTTCCTCTGCCAGCCTGTTCACCCTAACTGCCCTCCCCTGCAGGCTTGATCACCCACAATTGCCCTCCCTTGCAGGCCTGGTCCCTCCCAATTGTCCTCCCTTGCTGGCTTCTTATGGGGGCCATCTTGTGTCCACATGGTACAGCCATCTTATGTCCACATGGGGGCAGCCATCTTGTGTATTGGAGTGACAGTCAATTTGCGTATTAGATAGGACTAGAGGCCCATTGCAGGAAGATTCCTACAATAGGGCTTCCTGCAGCGGTCTCTGCTGCCCCGTCTGTTTCCCTCCCTTCTCCTCACTCCTCAGCTCTGCCTGCTTCCTGCCCTGCCTGCTTTCCTCCCTTCTCTACCACCCCACTTGCTTGCTTCTCCACAGCTTCCCTCTCTTCTGCAGCACGTGGCTTCCTTCTCTGCTGTTTTCAGTCTTAGTTCTGCACTGAGATATGCAAATAAACCACCATTTTGGTTGGATTAATTTGCATACTCACTCCTGATTAGCTTGTGGGTGTGGCTTGTGGGTATAATGCAGGTAAGGTCAATTTGCATGTTTCTCTTTTATTAAATAGGATTGTTCAGAGGAGAGTCATATAGCAGATTGTGATCCCTTTTTCTTTCCTATATAATTTTGTTTTTCTATCTTTAATTAGTTGCTCTTTGTTATTATTGTTTAATGGTTTCCTATGTAGCTGTCATTAATTCATTTTTCCAACTTTATAACTTATAAACTTGTAGTTTAAGAAGTATAACATTCTTTATTTTATAATTAAGACTCTAATTTGATTAATAAGAATTAAGAATTACTATAAAATTCTCCCAACATTCACACACATCAGGTGATCTTCCAGTTTATTTTTTCCTTTAGAGAGCTCCACGTTCCAGCAATCTTGAATTTTTCTGTCCTCCAGTTCTTATGTGACTGTCTTTTCCCTAGGTTGGATATACAACTATTATTTCGAAACTTCATCTTCATCTTGGGAATCCCCTCCACTTCCCTCCTGTATTAGGCCTACATTTTCCAGGGACCTTTTTAGTTTGTCAACTCCCTTGTTATAGAGGAACACATCTTCCAGTAGCTTCTTGAGAATGGGTGAATGGGAAGTGAATTTTTTAAACTTTATTTTCATTGTTGACACTATTGTCTTCATTACCCACCTCACCCCCACTTTGCCCACCCGCACCTAGCCCCCTCTCTTGCTTGGGAAATGAATTTTTTTGAGACACTGTGTGCCTGAAGAGTGCCTTTATTCTTTCTTCGCGATTGATTTATACTTTGGCTGGGTATAGAAGAGTAGGTTATAAAACATTTTTCCGTTTTGAGGTTGTTTGAAGGCCTTGTGCTCTTTGTCCTTTAATTCCAGTATTGATGTCCAGAAAGCTAATGTCATTCTGATCCCTTGACATCTCTAAATATGACCTGCTTTTCTCTCAGGAAGAAAACAAAAAGGTCTCTCTGGGACCTTCTCTGTACCTCTGAAGTTCTGAAATTTTACAGTGATGTGTCTTGATGTGGGTCTGTTTTTCATTCACTGTGCTAGGCACTCATTGGCCCTTTTAATTTGGAAACTGATGTAGTTAAGTCCTAGGATTCTATCTTTAATTAGTTGCTCTGTTTTCTCTTTTTGCAACTTTTAATTAGCAGATATCGAGTCTCCTGAGTTTGTATCTAGTTGTTTTCCACTTTCCTACTTTCTAATTTTTTGTTTTTCAATTTCACTTTCTGGCAGATTCCACAACTTTATATTTCAACCCTCCTGTTGAAAAAACTTTCTTTTTTTTTGGTCAACAGATTTGTAATCTCCACAAGTTCTTTCTTCTTCTCTTAATGTTTTCTCTCTCTTTAAAGAGCATCTCGGTTGGAGGTTCTTGGTTTGTTGTTTTAATGATGATTATTTAAAAAATGAACATAGTATCTTCTTTTACCTCAATATGAAAGTAATTTTTTTTACTCCCCCTGGATTGTCTCTGTTTCTTCCAAGTTTCCCCATATTGCCATATTTGTTTTTCTTGATCTTTCTTTTATGTTGGAGGATTCCCCCAAGTAGTTGGTGGCACTTGATGCATGGTTCCAGAACCTCAAGCCAGGACACATCTTGAGAAAGAGCAAAGATTCCACTCTTGACCAGCAAGGGAAATGGGGCCAGGTTGAGGATAGGATTAGGCATTAATTAAATGATGAATTAATTAAAATTTAGGTACTGATTGTTCACTGTGTTCCAGTCATTGTGGTAGATAAAGAGAGAATAAAAACAAGTAAGATGTTCAGAATCCAGCAAGGAAGAAAAACGGGTAAACAAATACAACATAATGTAATAAGCATACTTGACATTTAACAAACATTCATTTAATCTCTACCCTATGCCAGGAACTAGTACTTTCATTTCATTTATTCCTTAAGATAACATTGCGTGTTAGGCGCGATGATTCCTATTTTAATGTAAGAAAACTGTCAAAAATGGGGAAATATACGGGTATTATTAAAACTGAGAGGTGAGACCACTTTTTGGTGCCTCTGGCCAGGCACCCGGGGCACTGAATGCAGAAACTCTGCCTGGCACTGAAATTCCAGGCCCTCATCATGGGGCATCCCCCCTTTTACCTCCGCCCTCCCAACGCCAGGTCTCAGGAGACGTCTCAGGTAGGGTCCGAGGGAGGAAAGGAGTTCCACAGGTAATCCCCAGTGTTTGGGGGCACTGTCTTCAGCACGGAAAGGACAAGGGGAAGACAAGTCATGAAAACCTTGAGCTAAGAGGTGTCCCAACCACAGGAAACTCTGATGTTCGGTCCTTTGTCTTTCTCCTTTTTGTTTTCCTTTCCTTTTTCTTGTCAATAACAGAAATTTACCAGAGTATTGAGACCGTGGCTAGGGAATGTTCATGAGGGCAGAGGAACAGGCCTGGGGAAGGAGGGGAGTAAATTAAGAGAGGTTTTTGTTTTGTTTTGTTTTGTTTTTTTAATTAAGGTAGAGCTGAAACCGGTTTGGCTCAGTGGATAAAGCGTTGGCCTGGGGACTGAAAGGTCCCAGGTTCGATTCCGGTCAAGGGCATGTACCTTGGTTGTGGGAACATCCCCAGTAGGGGGCATGCAGGAGGCGGCTGATCGATGTCTCTCTCTCATCGATGTTTCTGGCTTTCTGTCCCTCTCCCTTCCTCTCTGTGAAAAATCAATAAAATATATTAAAAAATAAAATAAATTAAGGTAGACCAACTGTCTCCCAGAGGGAGATCAAGGAATCACGTGGGTGAATTGGAGAGAGGGAAACACACACACACACACACACACACCCTTCCTAAACGTAATCAGTTTTTAAAACTCTGTCTCTGAAACAGGAACTTGCCTTGGGCGTCCTGAACCGAAGAGAACAGAACTCGCCTTCCTCCTCTTCACAGTCATCTTGTCCTTGGAGGCAGGGATCCCTGTTCTTCCACAGCCAGGGCCAGGTAAGTGGAGGCTGCGGGCTCACAGGGGCACCCTGGGGCGCCTTTCGCTTTCGTTAACTACAGATAAGGCTGAGAAGGTTCTTTGGAAGGTGGTGGGAGTCCGGACTCCCCATGTATTAAAAAAGAGGAGGTGGGGGTGGGGTGCAGCCAGAGATTTTGCTAAATTACAGAGGGAGCCAGCTAGATCCAGAACAATCCCCAGAGGAGGCCACAGGAAGGCCAAAAAAAGGCTTGAAATTCAAATTATTTTTGGTGCCTGGGAGATGGAGGGGAGCGAGCGGGGGCAGCGCTAGTACATAGGACCGGAAGAGGGAAGAAAACACGAAAGGCTTGGCCAGGATCTTTCTTGAGGAGCGGCTCCGGAGAGCACCGAATATTATCCAGAATGTAGCTGGCCTTGAATAATATTTTTTTAAAAATATATCTTATTGATTCTTTACAGAGAGGAAGGGTCAGGGACAGATAATCAGAAACATCGAGGAGAGAGAAACATCCATCAGCTGCTTCCTGCACGCCCCCCACTGGGGATGTGCCTTGACCAGAATCGAACCTGGGACCTTTCAGTCCGCAGGCCGACGCTCTACCCACTGAGCCAAACCGGTTTCGGCAATACTATTTTTTATGACATGTCCACAGGGTAGACTGAGAAAGAGAAAATTCACAAATAGTACATCAGTTTGGTTCTGACCTGAAAGAAGCAGCTGCTGCCTCCCTCCGTCTCTCCACCTCTGAGTCTGAGGGGACAGGGCAGAGCGCTGTGCCCACCTGTTCCTCTCACACCCGCTCCCCTGCCCTGTTTTCCTCCCACTGCTGACCTCCATGAATGTGGTCCGCCCATTTTTTTTTTTTATTGTTTAAAATATTACAAATAGGATGTCTCCTTTTTACCTACCCATTGGCCTCCCCCGGCCTCCACCCCCTACAACATGCTCTCACCTACCTCCCCCCGCCCCCACCAGTGTCTTGTATCCATGGGTTATGCTTATATACATGCATACAAGTCCCTCGGTTGATCTCTTACAGCTCCACTCCCCTCTCCACCCATTTTTTGATGGTTGTTTCTGCACACACTTTTGCTTTTTGGGTAGGAAGGATGAGGAAAATGTAGGGGGAGAGATGGGAAAGCAGTAAGTCCACCTGAGAAGGAGGTAGAGGGAGAAGCATAAGGCTCTGCTCCCTGTTCAGGCAACCTGGGCCTTCTCAGGTCTCATTTTCCTCATTTCTTAAAATGAAGGGTGTGGTATTGGGCACCAGGTAAAGTTGAATGTTAGGTAAGCAGCAAACAAATTTACTCTGACACACAATTCTATGTATTTAGGTAGTTTTTAAATCGCCTCACTGCAGTGACGTTTATGGCTTTTTTGTTTGTTTGTTAATCCTCACCCGAGGATATTTTCCCATTGGTTTTTAGAGAGAGGGAAAGACAGAAAGAAACATGGATGTGAGAGAAACACATCGATTGGCTGCCTCCTGCACCTGCCCGGACCAGGGCCCAACCCAGGTTGGGGAGGAGCTTGCAACCAAAGTCCGTGCCTTTGACCAGTATCAAACCCGGGACCCTTCGGCCCACAGGCCAATGCTCTATTCACTACACCAGGTACCCACAGGGTAGGGACCTGCCTGAGATGGAGAGGTCTTCCCTGCTCCCACCTGGCCTTTCACAGAGTCCTCTCTCCCTGGTCAAAGAAGGGGAAAAGGCATTGCTCTTGGCTTTAATAAAACACCAGGGCCAGGGACAATTAGAAATATCTGTGTTTGCATTGAGACAGCAAAAGCCCTTTTAAGCGGATACATATCATTTCACCAGGGAGGTAGTTTCCAATTCCTGGCTTTCCATAAAACTTGGAGAAAAGCCTAATTGAGTTACCACTGATGGATCAGCACAATCATTTTCATAAACAGACTTTATTATTTTTTTTAGAGCAGTTTCAGGTTCACAGCAAAACTGAGCAGAAGGCACGGAGTTCCCGTATGCAACCTGCCCCTTCCCGTGCACAACTTTCCCATAGGATAGTTGTTGAAGGAAGAGCCATCTCTAGGTGACATTGACCTATGGCTCGAAAGAGTTCAAAGAATGGAATGACACTGCCAAATTCAGCCCCGCTGAAAAACAAACTTAAAGTTTCCTGGCAAAGGTGAGCTGGCTAGAAATCTTCACGTCGGGTTTGAATTCATAGGCAGTTAAGTTATTTCAGGCTCCTCTCTGAAGCCATACGTCCAGAAATATGTCCTACTTTTCTTTCTTTCTCACCAGCCCTGGACATTGTCATAACAAAACGCCTACAGCCCCATCTACTTAGCAATGTGAACAAGGTTTCTCAGCATCTACACTCATACAAATGAGAAATAAGGATGATATTGATGGCAAATATGCTCATTGTTGCAAAGAGTAACATTAATGGATGGATATTTAAGCTATTACATGTATGTGCAAATATATAGAAAGACATTATTTTTAAAAGTCCACCCTCATCCATCTCATTAAAAGAATGATTTCCAATAGTTTACTGTCTGACGTTTAATGATCAATAAAATATGTGTTTATTTTGTTGCTAATAGTTGTCGTGATGAATTAGTTTCAAAGACTGTTTTAGCACTGGCAGGCTTATGGTCACAAGATGTTTTTTAAATTGTAAAATCAATTCACATATGCATTTTTGTTTCAGAATATATGATAGGGTATCAAAAGATTATTAAATAATAAAGATGTCATCAAAATATATGACATTTGGATACAATTTTTAGGGGAAATGGAATATAAATATAATTCATATTTAAATCAAAGGAATGATTTAATATTTGGACTGCTTGTTTATTTTGAAAAAGGGATGATGGTGTCAAATGACCGTGGTACTTAGATCCTATTGGATACATTTAAAAAGAGTGAAATAGCCGTTTGATTTTAAAACACTGCTTGCTAACAATCTGCAGAAGACATTCTTTTCAGCCACTCAGATTTATGATCCAAAGTTATAAAGGTCAACTTAAAAAAAAAAAAAACGTGTAAAGGGTTAGCTTCTTTCCCAGCACTTCTTAAGGGGTGAAGAAAAGTTTGGAGACCACTGGTTTATTTCATCCTCTTCCTGACATTTCTGCTCATAACACAGTCCTTCTATTTGTAGGTCCTTTGCAACTTTGAACAGTTAAACTTGTAGGCATCACCCTACCTATCATTTTCAGAGGTTTCCTCTTGCCAAGCGCTTTGTCCCTCACCTTGCTGCCCCTCTACTCTAAACTGGGTGGTAGCTACGAAGTCACGGTACAAGGGCTTAAATTGGAGAAACTAGAAATAAATCAGCCCCTAGACCTCACAGTCGAACTATTTCAAGAATATGCAGTTACATTTCAGTGGCCGTGATTTGACTCATGGTGTAGTCAGTAACATATAATTACGAGACGGCATTCCAACGGGACTTCTACTGCAACGCTTGCTTGTCACCTTCTGACTACCCGGGAGGCACAGCTGGGCTTTCCGGTAACCAACCCGAGTGATCTAACCGAGCCTGATATGCACCCTGTCAGAGGACAGTAACGTTCTTGCCTACCGGCTGAGGCTCAGGGGGCGTTTCTCCAAGTATTACACTTTCCTTTTTAAGGAAGGCAGGGAAAGGGATGGAAGCAACCCTAGGCCTGGATGGCGAGGGGCGAGGAAATGGCCAGGGGGGACTGTGCGATATGGCCTGTAGCAGTGGAGGTAGGAGAGCAATATATGCTCCTCATATCAGAACTCAAAACCGAATGTCAGTCCACCACACTTTCAATACAGCCGCAGGGTGTGAAACTGCTTCGCGAGTGTGTGGAGTTTGTAAGTGGCAATGCCCTGGTTCATCGGGGGTCGAGAAGGTTCTGCCTCACCACAGGTGATTTCTGAAACTAGAAATCACCTGCGGTGAGGGGTGACCGACCAGGCCAGCAGAGGAGGGAAGTTGGGGGTGACCAGGCCCACAGGGTAGGGCAGTTAGGGGCAAACAGGCTGGCAGGGGAGCAGTTAGGCATCTATCAGGCTGGCAGGGGAGTGGTTAGGGGGTGATCAGGCTGACTGGCAGAAGTGTTTAGGGGCAATCAGGAAGGCAGGCAGGTGAGCAGTTGGGAGCCAGCAGTCCTGGATTGTGAGAGGGATGTCCGACTCCCCTTGCGGGGTCCCAGATTGGAGAGGGAGCAGGCTGGGCTAAAGGACACTGACCTTCCCTCCCCCCGTGCACAAATTTCTTGCACTGGGCCTCTAGTTATCAATAAAGCTGTTACAGTTTTGTGTGTGTGTGTGTGAATTTAAGTCTTTATTTCTCTTGGATAAATGCCCAGAAGTGTAATTGTTGGGTCTTAAGATAGTTGCATGTTCAGTGTTTTTAGATACTGCTAAGCTGTTTTCCAGAGAGGCTGAACTATCTTACATTCCCACCAGCAATGAACCATGATCCATTTCTCTTCATCCTCACCTGCATATGACCTCGTCACTATTTTTTATTTTAGCCATTCTGATAGGTATTTAGTGATATCTCATTGTGGTACAACATTTTCTTAGTATCTTTTGATTTTCCCACTTTTATTGTGATATAATTTACATCATATTGTATGCGTTTAAGGTGTACAACATAATGATTTGATATATGTATATATTGCAAAATGATCACAACAGGAAGTTCAGTCAACATCCATCACCCCACACAGTTACAAATGGTTTTTTTTTTCTGTAATGAGGACTTTTAAAATCTATTCTCTTAGTAACTTTCAAATATACAATACAGTACTGTTAACTCTAGTCACCAGGCTGTTCATTATATTCCTAGAATTTATTTATATTTGTTCCTTTTGACAACTTTCACTCATTTACCCACTCCTAACGTCTGCCTCTGACAACTACGAATTTGTTTCTATGATTCCACATATAAGTGGGATCATATAGTATTTGTCTTTCTCTGTCTGACTTACTTCACTTAGCATAATGTCCTCAAGTTCCTTCCATGTTGTCACAAATGGTCGGATTATATTATTTTTCATATCTGAGTAAATATTATATATTTAATGTTATTACAAATCATGTTTTCTCATCTATTCATCCACCAATGGCCACTTCGGTTGTTTCCATGTCTTGGCGATTGTGAATAATGCTGCAATGAACATAGGGATACAGATATTCTCTTGGAGATAGTGATTTATTTCCTTTTGAAATATACCCAGAAGTGGAATTGCTGGATCATACGGTAGTTCTATTTTTAATTTTTTTGAAGAATCTCCATACTGTTTTCCATAGTGGAAATGCATCAATTTACATTCCCACCAACAGGCCAGAAAGGTTCCCTTTTCTCAGCCTCCTTGACAACACTTGTTATCCCTTGTCTTTTCTATAACAGTCATTCTAACAGGTGCGAGGTAATATTTCACTGTGGTTTTCATTTGTATTTCTCTGATGATTAGGGATGTTGAGCATCTTTTCATATACCTGTTGGCCACTCATACATCTTCTTCAGTTCCTCTGCCCACTTTTAAATCAGATTATTTTGTTTGTTTGTTTGTTATTGAGCTATATGAATTCCATATATATGTTGGATATTTATATATTTAATGTTATTTAATATTTGTATATTTATATATTTAATATATCCTCATCAGATACATTATTTGCAATTATTTTCTCCCATTCTGTAGGCTGACTTTTCATTTTTCTGTTTCTGCTGTGCAAAAACTTTTTTGTTTGATGTAGTTCCACTTGTTTATTTTTGTTTTTGTTGCTTTTGCTCTTGATGTCAAATCCAAAATAATAGTAATAATAATAATAATAATAATAATAATAATTGCCAAGACCAATGTCAAGGAGCTTATCTACTTCTAAGAGTTTAATAATATTTACTTCTAAGAGTTTAATAATTTCAGGTCTTCAACATTTTTAATTTAAACAAGTTTCTTTTCACAGATTTTATTTGTAAAGTCATTTAAAATAATTAAAAAAATTTTAAATTATGGAGCATAAGATGCATAACACACAGGATCACACTTTTAAAATGTGATAAAGCATAAGAGCGTGTGAGTGAAACCTGTCTCCTCTTACCACCTCAGAGGTGAACTTCCCTCAGAGGTCACTGTTCCTACCAGCAAAACCACATGAAACTTTCCACCTAAAGTAAAGGCCCTGATCACTGTTCAGCCACCTTTTCTTACCCCAGGGCCATCACCAGGAATGATGAAGGTTGGCTGAGCACAAATGACCTCTGAGAATACAGTCAACTTTTCTTTCCCGACCTTTGTTGTCAGCTAATCCATTTAGGAACATAGGAATGAATTGAAGAAAGTCATTTCCCCCTCTGTCTCCTCCCTTCTCCCGTCTCCAATAGCTTTTCCATTTTGCTGTTGTTTCTAATCTGCTGAGAGCTAGGAAACCACATAATTGGACCTTTGGAAATTAGATATTCAATCAGAACTCCCAAGCAAGCCTAAGAAAAGCTCTTCTTATTAGTAATGCAGGGACTTTGTCTACTCAGAGGCCCTTCCCTGCTCAGCTTCTAAATTCAGAATTCTGTTTCCAGAAATTGAAATTGCCAGAGGGCAACTTCTAGGTCAAGGTTGTATTCCTGTGCATGTCTCTTCAGCAAGGCAGGACTGTGACATCTGACATCAGACACTGGAGGGTGCATTTGGCTACTTATCCAATTAGAGCTTTCACAGCATCATTAAGTATTAGGTGTAAGGATACATTTAGCTTGTTATGGTTTAATTACTAAATGAAGGAGGTAAGCTGGACTGGGCTTAATTCTCCAGCCTTGTGTTACACTTCATGTTAATATAGTTTGATAGACATGTGGAGTCATTATACAAATTATGATGAAATTTGAAAGGAGATTCCTGAGTAAAGTACCTGTCTCCAGTGGCTCACACTGAATTTCACTAGGTCCCAGGATTTAAGCTGTTCATCAGGTTTTATATATTTTTCCAGTGGCAGGAGTTTTCGTGTGAATGGCTATAAAATTGGCTAAATTTTTTTGAAAAACGTGTCCACAGACTGACAAGTATTTTTAAGTTGAGGATAAAGTTCTGTGGTGTTTTGTTTTGTTTCTTAATCACAAAGCAGCTATGAGATCTCTGAGGTACTTTTAAATTAAAAACTATTTACTTGTAAAACTAACATTTTTTCCCTCTGATCATGAAATAATACATGCTTTACAGAAGAATACTTGGAAAATTCAGAAATAAAAAAACTTGTAAAGCTCACCTATAAATCTAACAATCAGATAATGACATTTTAAGTTATATCCCTGCAAATTGAATATTTTTATTATTAAACACACACATACACACAAATTGATTGCCTCTGCAGAAGAAATGTTCGGTGTTTGGAAGACATGAGTGGGAGAAATATTTGTGCGTTCTTACTATTTGTAAGAACTCTGTACAGTGTGCATGTTCTCCCTATTAACAAAATAGTGGAAAGTCATACATCTATCTGTCCAAATATCCCCTTTGCTTTTCTTTGTTTTGTAATAGTCAGCTCATATTGAGAACCACTGATATAAAAGTCCACCCACTTAACAGACTGCCATAGGAATCTCTTGGAAAACTGGACCCAGTTTATTCTAGCTAACAACTTTGATTATAGTCATCCGTATGTATTTGCTAATAGCAGCCCGCATGTAGGCTCAGCGCTGAGAAAGGAATCATGTGACTAGCTTTAGCAAAAATAAAGTCAAATATGCTGCTAAAATGTGGTCATGGATTCAAAGCTAAGGTATTTATTGCTCCTCTCTCTCGGAATCCACAGGCCCAGTTCTCCCCACATAATCACAGGGCATTGGTGGGGATGCAGAATCCTAGCTGTGCACTGCGCTTATTCAAACGGACGGAAAAACAATGCCATCAGCACGATCGATAGGGACGGTGCATTTAGCAGGCAGCCTGTTATTTCTGGGGACAGGATGTACACTCAGTTTTGAGGTTTATGTTAGTGTCAGATTTAGCAGGATAGCGACGTTTTCTAAACTTTGTTACTAGGACATAATGTTGGCATGTGTATGTAATGCATGTATATATATATGTGTGTGTGTGTGTGTATGTGGATAAAAAAATACTATAGGATGGGTGGCTTAAACAACAGAAATGTGTTTTTCACAGTTCTGGAGGCTGCAAGTCCAGGATCTAGTTAGGTTCTGGGGAGACCTCTCTTTTGCTGTGTGTTCACATGGCCTTTCCTTGGTGCCCATGGAGAGAGGGGAGATTTCTTTTTTTCCTTCTTATATGGCACCAGTTCTATTGGATTAGACCCCCACCCTTACAACCTCATTTAACCTTAATGACCTCCTAAAAGCCCCTTCTTCAAAAGCAATCTCATTTCCAGTTAAGTCTTTAACTTATTATCTTGGAAGTGAGGGGCATAATTCAGCACATGTATACTTATAAGTTTTACTTTCTACACAAATTTCCAGGTGTTCCACCAAATTTTTATATTGTTTATTTTACTTTATTTACTGTCCTGTCCTGCTGTTTCCCTTATCCTCTGAATGGACATTGCCAAAGTTTCTCCCACTCCCCATTTTTAAGGCTCTGAGAATTTGAGCTAAGAGATAGAACCCTGAAGCTGAACAGAGGTCACTGAACTGGGATTCAGAACTCCTGGATTCAACTCATAACTGGCTGTGATTCTGAGATCACACCTCTCCTGAAAACCTACACGGTCCCATCTGTAAAATGAGATTAATAATCGACAATCCTGTGAAAGTGGAAAGAAAGGATAGTTAATCATTTATCACGCAATGCTGGCTCTCCGTAATAAGTTTCAAAACGAGACACGAAGATTTTAGTCCAATGGTAGACTGATTTTTTAAAAAGGTAACAGCCATTCTCATTATTTACCACGGGTCCTAAAAACATGAACCCACTCCATCTCCGCACCAATAGCATGAGAGAGGTTATCTGCTGTCACCGCCTTTCCCCTTGTATAGAGACACACAGAGAGAGAAGTGAAGTGGCCGGCCCATGGCCAAGCAGCTAATTAGTGACAGAGTCAGGCGTCAAACCCTGGCAGCTCGTGCTCCACTCCAGTGACTGCGCAATCACTGTGAAATTGCTTCCTCCCTTCTCATTGTGTCACTTCCGTGCTCAGAAGCCTGCAGTGGCGCCTGATGCCTAAAGTAAGAAGTACAACGTACACGCTTAGCAATAAAGACCCCCCTCCAGCCACCTTTCTTGCTGGTGGTGTTCCCCAGGAAAAGCCTTCCTCAGTCCTTTCCTGCTCCGGCTGAATTGGACCAGTCACACGTCCCCGAATGGATCCTAGGCATCCCTGTTTCTGCTTTGCCTCGGACAATCTCTTGATCTGGAATCCACCTCCTCTCACCCACCCCTCTCCGCCTTCTATATCTCATCTTTCCTTCGAGATCTTTCCACAGTGCCCCTCATACATTTTCTCCTGCGCCTTTCAACCCCAGCTGGTTCTGATTTCCCATAGAATTTTATCTCTCCCCGCCTCTCTGTATCAGTTTCAGGCTTTTTACCATACTCATTTCTGTACATGTTATATTCCCTCCCCAATAAATGATGGGCTCCTTGAGGGCTGCCGTATGTTTCCTCATAGAGCATTTTAAATTTTTTTATTAAAAATTTAAATCATTATCATTCTTTCCTCAGAACCAAATGCACGCATACTTACCGCAAAGAATTAAACATTGCAGAAATCCATCTCCTAGAAAGTGAGATCCACCATTATAGCTCCTCTTTCCCTGCCCTAAGAAAACTGGGATTAACAGGTTGGAATGCAGTCTTCTATATCTTTTTTCATGTAATAGGCATGTATAATTTTTATTTACAGAAATGGGGTCATACTATACAGACAGCTTTGTACTTCCTTTCCACTTAAAATATTTAGTATTTTTTTAATATAGAGATGTAGCTCATTTTTTTAACAGCTGCATAGTATAAGATTGTATGAATGTACCAATGTTTACCTGTTAAATCCCTTATTAAAAGTGATTTCATGAAAGTGATTTCCAGTGCTCACCATTATAAACAATGCTTCAGTGAGTACGTGTGTATATAGTCCATATACATATGCTGTACACATCCCATATATATATACATACACACCATATGTACCACATACATCTTCAGATGCTTTTCTGTAGGACATATCCTTGGGCATGAAATTGCTAGGTAAAATGGAATAGATTCTAAATAATAAGAAACAAAAAAATGTGGAGGGGAAAGCATTTGGGTTTATACCTTTCTGTATTCTTCAGTGGCTCAGAGGCAGGCTCTGGCCCGAGGCTGCGCGAGTTTGTACCTAGGGTTGATCTCTATGTCTCAGTCGCCTCATATAAAATGGGGTAATGAGAATAACTTGCTCCCAGTGTGGCAAGACTTAAATGAGATAATACATGTAAAGCAATTAGCATTTAGTAAGTATCTGGCAAATAAGTAAATGCGAGCTATCTGGGAGGAAACCTGGTAAAAGGTTCAGATAATTGTTAAATGGATAGGACTGAACAGAACAATAGTAGACTGAGTCATCTTTCTGGAAATGGATGGTGTTTTGCTATTGGAACCAGTAGTAACTATGGATAAAATGACCAGCTAGCATCAGAGGTGCAATGTGTGGCCTGGGAGCAATTTATCTTGGTGTAAAATTAACTGGCCTGAACCAGGATCAAACAATGTCTTTGGCCTCTTCAGTCCCACACTGTCCCCAACAGAACTCACTGGCCCCAGCGGCAGCCTGGCACCTTATAAAATGGGGATCTCTGAGGACAGAGAACAAGGCAGTTCCCTGAGGGTGCCCTGGCTCACCCCTGAAGGTTAGGTCACCCAGGCACATTAACATGGACAAGTAATAGCAATGCATTAGTAAATGGCCGGAGTAGACTAAAAGGCTTCTGGTTAGCTACTTAAGTTCTGGGCCAGAAGGCCCCATCTTGTTGGAAAAGTGTCTATACCAGTACTGGAAGAGTATGAGGAGAGTCAACCATGGCTTCTAGATCCAGCTCTGCTACTAACCAGCTGCAGAAATGTGAACAGATGGTTGAGCCTCATCCTGCCTGGATTCAGTCAGAGGACTTAAACCGCTGATGTGGAAGGCCCTTTTTTGGACACTCTTTTCCCCATAGGCAATCACATTTTCTGACATCAGTGCTATTTATTGTCCTGAAAAAAACGAATGCCTGAAATCAGGCAATGGAAATACTTCAAAACGTGTCAGTCATGAGATGGAAAAGGGTGACAGCGGGGTGCAGAATCAATGGACACCTGCTCTATGGTGCCCACTGCAGGAGGAGGTGGGGGGTCCTCTGAGGAAACCCTAGGAAATCCAGGGGTAAGGGAATGGAATCAGGGCAGCCATTGTAGTCTAGCTGGGGGCAGGCCCTGGCCAGGGTCAAATGGGGGGCAGCAGAAAATGAGGCCCCCTAAGAATGAGCATCTGCCAAAGTGACCTGATGACCCTCCCCCCCAGCCTTACATGTTCTTGTCCCCCACCACTGGAGTCAGATTGTACTCCATCTTCTTCTTCCTCTTTTTAATCTTCATTGTTGAAAGTATTACATATGTGTCCCTTTTCCCCTATTGACCTCTCCCAGCCCGTCCCCACTCCCACCCCAGGCCTTCACCACTGTATTGTCTGCCTCCAAGGGTTACGCATATGTAACATACAAATTCATTGGTTGATCTCTTCCCACCCACCCTCCCGTCTTCCCTCTGAGGTTTGACAGTATGCCCGATGCTCTGGATCTGTTTTTGTTCATGTTTATGTTGTTCATTGGATTCCACATATGAGTGAGGTCATGTGATGCTTCTCTTTCTCTGACTGCCTTAGTTCACTCAGCATAATGGTCTCCAGTTCCATCCATGCTGCTGCAAATGCTAAGAGTTCCTTCTTTTTTTTTTACAGCAGCGTAGTATTCCATTGTGTAGATGCACCACCGTTTTTTAATCCACTCCTCTGCTGACGGGCACTTAGGCTGTTCTCACTCCATCTTCTTAAGCCCATTTCAAAGCCCACCTCCTTCTTGAGAACCCACCTCCACTGTCCCCCTCTTTCCCCCCGCCCCCCAACATACACAGACATCTTTCTCCTCTAAGGGCTGACAGTATTCACTCTCTGTGCCATTTTATTCTCAGGGCACTTCTGGGAGGGACACCTGCCTAGGAGGGGCTATGGGAAGAAGAAAGGGGGATAAAGCTGGAGCCCGCACTCCAGCGCAGCCCCCTCCTCTCAGGAGACCCGTCTGCTGACACTTGTGTCCTCTCCACAGGACCCAAGGCCTCGGGCTCCTGTAGGCCTCGCCGGCATCCAGAACAGTAGTGCCGGGGAAATATTTGTGGCTCTGTGATGGAGTGACTCAGGCGGGCCCAACGGGGGAGCCGAGTGTTAGGGGTTTTAATAGGAACCATACCATGAAATCCGAGCTTCTACCTCATTACTCAACCCGGGGGACCATAGGCTCCAGTCAGATTGGTTTGGGGCTGGGTGGAATTTTGTTTCTTTTCACTCTGAAAACCATCATCTAGTTTTTAAACTAAAAAACAAAAACCACTTACACAGCATCTAACTTCATTTTCGACAGGAACCCAAACCCTGCAAATGTTCACTCATTTAACTCTGCATTAACGACCCGGAGGTAGAAACTGAGGCACCAGATGGCTAAGCCATTTGCCCAGGCATCAAAGCTAACCCCCGGCGGCGGCGCTGGGGCGCTGGGGCGCACAGGCGGGCCAGGCGCCCCAGTTCCAGGGACCACACTCCTCCCGCAGCATGGGACGCGGCCTGAAATCTCCGGGCGGCCACCACCGCAGGGGCAGCGACCCAAGACGTGGACGTCGCTGCATTTATTTAAAAGGAAATGTTTGTTTTTTTTTTCCCCCTTTTTCTTTCTCCTGTGCCCCTTTCCTTCCTCATTCAGAGCAAAAGGTCCCAAAGCGCACCGCCCCGGTCCACACCTGAGCGAGCCGGGCGGCTCATTTTTCTTATTTTTTTTTTTTTTTTTGCGCTTTGGCAATCGACGTGGAAGAGGAAACGCGTGCGGTTTCATCACGGAGCTTTCGGGGTGTGTGCGGCGCCGCGTCCTGCCTGCCGCCGGGCTCCCGGGGCTCGGGCCCCCCTCCCCTCCCCTCTCCCGGCGGTGCAGCCGCAGGCGGGTCCCGGGGACCGGGAAAGCGCCTGCCCTTGCCCGCCACCTGGGAGGGGGATCCATCCCCCGGGGCCTCCCCGGCCTCCAGGCCCGGCAGGACTCGGACGTGGTGGACCGCGGCGTCTGCACCTCCCGAGCCCCCTCCAGGGCGAACCAGACGCCCCGCCGGGGAGGCGGATGCCCGAGGACCAGAGGCGCCCTGAGGAGTCCGCTCCCCACGTGGGAGGCAGCGTCAGAACCCGACCGACCTGCACGGCACGCACGGACGGCGGACCCGGGGCGCGTTACTTCACCCGCCGAGTCTCGGTTTCCTCACCGCGAGGATCGGGACGGCTCCCCGTGGGGCGGCTGCGTGTCCCCCCCGAGATAACGCAGGGCGTCCAGGAGGCTCCCCGGGCTCTATGGGGGCCGCGCACGCTCGTCTGTTTCCCCTCCTCCCCTCGCCCCCCAGCACCCTCCGGCTCTGAGCGCACGAGGTGTCTTTGCGCCCCACTTTGAACACGTTCCCGGGTCCCCCGAGAGGACGGCAGGCCCCACCGGGCAATTTCATGACCCCCGCCCCCCCGGGAGGACCTCACCCTGCCCCTCGCCCAGCGGCCCCCAAAAGGCGCGGGGCGCGCGGGGCGCGCGGGGCGCACCGGGCTGGAGTGGCGGGGTGGGGCCTCGGGGAGAAGAAATGGAGACCAAGGGGGAGCCCGCCTCCTTCCTTCGAGGATGCCCTCGCTCCAGGGTGGGGGTGGGGGGCTCCCCTTTCCCCGCTCCGGACACCTGCTGCCCGGAGGGAGCCGAGCGCGCCCGGCCGGGCCTCCCTCCGCGGCCCGGTCCCACCTGCGCGGGGGTCAGGCCGCCGCCCGCGCGCCCGCCCCGCCTGCTCCGCGCAGCCCGCCGCGCCCGGCCGCGCCCCCTCCCAGCCCGCGGCGCCCCGGCACCCCTCTCCTCCCCCAGCGGGCTCGGCGGAGCATTGTACTCACATCCGGGGCTGGGTTTTGCTTTAATGCGAAACGTAATTAACCCGGAAAAAAGAGCCGAGAGACAAGAGAGAAGGAGGGGGCGGGGCGGGGTGCGGGGCGGGGGTGGGGGGACCGGAGCGAGAGGAGCCAGAGGCTCCGGGAGTTTGGCCGCGAGATAAAGAAATCCCTCCGAGAGCGCCGGCCCCGCGGGCCGGGGGGGGGGGGGGCGCGGCGCGTCGCACCCCGATGTAACCCACGCACCGTGCCCGAGCCCGGCCCCTGCGCGGCGGGGTAAGTGGGGTGCTCCGCGGGCCGGGAGCGGAGAGGCGCAGAGGGGCGCGCGGGGGCGGGGGCGCGGGGATGATGGGGGACAGGGGCGCGCCGGGCCTGTGGCCGTCGGCCAAGGGGGAGGTCGCCGCAGCCCCGGGCGCCTGCCTCTCCCCGCGCCGGGCGAGCCCGCAGGCAGGCAGCCCCTCCTCCGTGCCCGGAGCGCCCGGGGCGGCCGCGGGCGCCGCCGCCGCCGCCGTCAGGGGTCGGGCTGCGGGGGTGGGGCCGCGCGGGGCGGGGGCGGCGCTCCGCGGAGCCGCCGGTTCTCACGTTGGCCGCGGCGGAACTTGGTTGCGGGCTCGGGCTCTGCGGCCGCGGACCCGCAACTACTGCTGCCCGGGCTGCGGGTAGGGCCGGAGAGCCGAGACCGTCCAGGCAAGTCCCTCGGGCGCCACGGATGGGGCCGTGGTGGAGACTCGTCCCTCCGCTTCCCTATCACCTTCTTACGGGGACAGGCCTAGTGAGCTTCCGTGGGGAGGCCCCTTCCTTTCCCCTGGGTCCAGCCCGGGCCCCGGCCTTTCTTGGAACTCCGGGCTGCGGGGGTGACTTGGAGGAAAACTGTCCTCACATGCAGACTCGGTGCCAGGTTGGGAAAACGCTTGGAAGGGTATTTTCTCTCTCTCTCTCTCTCTCTCTCTCTCTCTCTCTCTCTCTCTCTCCTTCTTCCTCACCTTACTTGCTTCCCTTTTCTGCAGCAGCTCTCCAGTTCTGAAGACTGTTATTTCATCAAATTTTTTAAAAAAAAGAAGAAGAAGGAAAAAAAAGAGGCCTTGTAGGAAGGAAAAGTGTCCAGGCATGTCCTCCACTTGAGTCTAACGCTTCTCCTCCCCCAGGCCAGCCCAGCCCAGCCCCCCACCTCCCCGAAGCCTTTGGGCTTAAAGTTTCCTCCCTTCTGGGTGAGTGTGGGTTCAAGCTGTGTCTTCCCCTTTTAATTCCTCCCGCCCCTCCTCCTTTCTTTCTTTCGGACTCCAAAAGGGGCTTTCTGAGGAGGGTAAACAGCCGGCCGGAGGGTGGGGGGATGCATCCTACCCGGTCGCCAGCTGTGGCTCTGGGAGGCACCTCAGCCCACCGAGTGGGGGTTGTTGCACTTGGGCCGAGGCTCCAGAATGGTCCTCGTGTTGTTCTTAATGTATCTGACTCAGTCAGCCTCCTTTCTGAAGCTTCATCGCTTCTCTTTGTTGGGTGGCAAAGCCTTCAGACACACAGGAAAGCCGAAGAGGCTGAAAGAATAGCAATGTTTGTTTTCTATTTTATTTGGATTCAGTTGACATATTTTGGATAACCAGGACGTGAAAGGCAGTGACGAACAAAAAAGCCGCCTCTGGCTTTTAGGGAGCTGCCAGTCTAGGAAGCTAAACGGATTCCTAGAACACAAAGCTGGGTGCTCAACTAGAGATCCAGCATGCTTTGAGAAACCAGAGGAGGTTTTTAAAAAGCACTGTCATCATTTCAGAGATTAACCTCCTTCACTTGAAGGCAGGTGACTCCGGTCATAGTGAAAGTCTAGCTGGTAGTCTAGACGCTGTGGCCAGCCCAGGGTATGACATCCACTAGAATCTAGACACTGAGTAAATGTTTGTTGAATGAATGAATGAATGAATGAATGCCTGCAAGCACATGGGTTATTTGCATCTGTCCAAATGGAAGGAAAGAGAGCAGTGTGGCCGTGCTTTCCAGCCTGTGGAAATTCCGTCCTTCACGCTGGTTTACTCTGGATCAGTGGTTCTCAACCTTTCTAATGCCTCAACCCTTTAATACAGTTCTTCATGTTGTGGTGACCCCCAACCATAAAATTATTTTTTGTCGCTACTTCATAACTGTAATTTTGCAACTATTATGAATCGTATCTGTGTTTTCCAATGGTCTTAGGCGACCCCTGTGAAAGTGTTATTCGACCCCCAAAGGGGTTGAGACCCACAGGTTGAGAACCACTGCTCTGGATGCTGCCTTTATACTTAAGTAGTCTTCTGTCCTCTTTGTAAGCCCCACTTTTTATAAAGCGTGACACACCTCCTCGTTGGCTGCTGCGGGGAGCCTTGCTCACTTCAGAGACGGGCCATCACTGAGATAGTGACTTGGAAACCACCTACTCTTTGGTGGCGAGTTTGCAAAACCTTCTTTCCCTTTGTTGGTGTTTTCTTCTGTCTTCTGTATAAGGAAGTAGGGCCTACAAATCCCATCATGTCATCATAGTAAGTTGAGCCATATTTAGCTCAGTATTTCACCGAGTTTAAAATAAATCCCGAAGACAGGCAGGTTTTGGTCGGTGCCTACCTCTGGAGACCTTCTGCAAAAGTGGGAAGGGAGGTGCGTCAGCCCCTCATTGCCAGATCCGCCCGAGCAGCCCCTCCAGGCTTGCAGGGTGTTGTTGAGGTGCGGGAGCTCTAGGAAGAGCCAAGCAGCAGGAGCGGGGTCTTTTTTTTTGCGCACATCCAGTGGGCCCTTCATTCGTTTCCTGTCTTCCTGGGGCAGGTGGACCGCTGGGCGACGCCTCTGTTTAAAGGGCTGGCGCGCCTCACATTAGCTCTAGCTGTGGGCCACAGGGCGGTAAATGTTTTCTGTCTCGCTGAAACTGCTGGAGCACTATGTATTCTGGCCGACCTCGTCCTGGAGCGTGGAAAAGAGGATCTGGGCGCTGGAACATTGGGTTGCTCTCTGTCTCTTCTCACCAGGAGCAGTTGGGGCCGCCTTACTTTCAGTTTTCCATCTGTCTTCGTGAGCTGGATGGGACTCCAGCAATCTAATCTGTTAGGCTCTGGAAGGGAAGGAAGCAGAGCAAATATTATGGTTTGACAGCCTATGGGGAGAGAAGAATCCTAACCCTGCCCAATATAAGCCCATCATTAAGCCTGGGAATTGGACAGGGAGGGGAGAAGGGCAGCTGAGAGGTGGGAGGGATGGGGTCCCTTCCTGGTTCTGAGAGGGGGCCTGTGCTTAGTGTAGTGGGGCTTGTAATTGACCTTTATTCCCAATCTTGTGCGACTCTGTTCTCCCCTCCCCTGGCCCCTGCTGTTTGTTAAGCACAGCCAAATCTTTTGGGCTTTATAACGTATCTTCTTTCTGGAAGCCCCTTCTCTGCCCTTTGACCTCCAGCGATTCAAGTGACTTGCAGAGGATTCAAGACTGGATTGGGCTCTCTCACCATGGAGGTCCCAGCTCTGCTGGTGCAGGAGCTGCTGACACTGACACAGGGCCAAAGGCTTTCAGCTTTGGGCCTGCGTTGTGCTTTTCTGCCCATAGAGGTCGGCCAGCTGATAAAGAAGGTGGGAAGCCAGGTCTGCTGGTCCATTAGCTCCTGGGAAACACCGCAGTTCAAGTGCAAAGGCTAGTACTTGCCGTGCTATCAGCGAGGCCTCCTGTTTGGCCATCCGCTGGCAAAGTGGCTCTCTGCTACTGTGATCCTCCCGTGGGCGGGGCAGGAGGCAGCTCCAGCACCCCTACCCTGGTGCCCGGTAGGCTCAGCTAGGTTCTGTTAACTTTCAGGGAAAGCTGGCCAAGATGGAGTCTTTGGATCTCTTGGATTTTTTTTTTTTCCTAACCTCTTGGAGAATGTTAGAGAGGTCAGCTATGGTTCTGAGAGTGGAGGCCAGAGGAAGGAAAACCCATGCCTTTCTTTGTGAGGGATACCAGTGTCCTGGCCTTTCCGTTGACATTTGCCTATTGCTATTCGTGGGGTAGAGGTGGCCTGCAGCCCTGGGCCTGCATCGGGCAGCTTTGCGGGAGTCCTGGTAATCATATGCTACCCGTGAGGCACTCCTCACAGTACAGACATCTTAACCACAACTTTTGCCCAGCGCTCACTCTCTACCAGACGTCCCGGTCAGCACTTTTCACACATTATTTCATTTAACCCCCCCGCCAGCAACCTTTGAGGCAGGCGCAGCGATGCTCTCCATTTTGCAGACGAGGAAGGAGGCCCGGAAAGCCCGTCGGAGTCTGACTCTGACACGCAGCCTCTTTCACTTCACTCTGCCACATCAATGGGCAACTGAAATCAGCACACCCTTTTTCACAAGAGTTTCATCAAACCCACTCATGCTGATCCGTCACCTGCACATCCTCCTGGTCACACCCAGCCCCTCCCTACATGCAGGGTTGTGAGCACCTACCTGACTTTAGACAGATGCCCTTACACGTGCCTCTGGCACTTCCCAAAGGCTGGTAGAGAGGAGAAACGGCCATCTTTTCATTTTCCTACGGCCCCTCCTTGTAGTGGCTCACCCTGTCACGCTTCCAATGACGACTGTAACTCTGGGACTCCCGTGTGGCTACGGCGAGGAAGGCCTCCGGTAAAACTGAATTCATTGAGTCTCCTAAGTGGAGGCCTTGGACCATTCTGCAGGTTGGAAATCTCAGTTTGCATGGGCTCTTTATTTTAAAAAAATATTTTTATTGATTTCAGAGAGGAAAAGAGAAAGAGAGAGAAATATCAATGATGAGAATCATGGATCGGCTGCCTCCTGCACGCCCCCTCCTGGGGATTGAGCTAGCAACCTGCCAGGTACCCTTGATCAGAATCACACCCGGGACCCTTCAGTCTGTATGCCGGTGCTCTAACCACTGAGCAAAACGGCGAGGGCTTTACAGGCTCTTTAGAAAACCGATGTGGCTGGCAGCTCGCCTGCTTGGTGACCTCTGGTGGAGGTGCTCCCTGGAGCCTTGAGCCGTGGCAGGCCTTTATTTCCTGCTGGCTCCAGCAACCACATTTTCTCTGAACATAGATGAGGTCGCTGTTAGGAGAGGCCGTGAGTGTTTAAAATATTTTTGTTGTTTTTAGCATCTTTCTTGCAGTGGCATCAGTGGTCAGTTACTCCTGCCCTGTCCCCCACGGTTTTTCCCTTAGACGTTTCTAGAGTGTCTCTTGCCCTCCTTTCAAAGTTCGTGGGTCGAGTGGGGGGAATTGGGCCGCTGTCTGTGTCCGGGAGCTTCTTTGCTTAACTTCCCCATTCCTGTAGATGTTTGCATTCCTCGCCCTGAACTTCCGCTGGGAGCATGTTCCCAGTACATTCCCTTCTCTCTCACAGCGCCCTCCTGCCTTGGACTGTTTGGAGCTCGCTCTGATGACATTTTCAGAATGCAGCGAGATGGTAGCAGTGGGAGATCGGTGCTCCCACACTTCCCAAGTTATCATCTCTGGCCCGTTCGCAGGGATGTGCTCTGAAATAGCGACGCCTGTGTTTCGCTGTGGTCCGGTGGTGTTTACTCTAGACCCTGGGCATTTGTGAGGTTCCACAGTACACGCCCGTGGGTGCTGCAGTTTAATATGGGTGAGCGCTCTGCTCACATGGCCCCGAATCTCCCAGCAGTAGCTGAGTGCCCGCTCTTAACCCCCCCTCACCCCAGTTCCTGTCTGCTGCATTACAGTCCTCGCTGAGACCTCTGATGTCATTTCCCGATACACTTTCTCCTGTAGAAATTTAGCCATTTCCTGTTGGTATCCCTGTTGCTCACCGATGCTGGAGCTCCCACCCTCCTTCTCCCACCATCAGTGGGCAGTACGACAGGGATGCACTTACGGCATGCCCCCTGCATGGCAAAGGCCACCTTCCATGGCAAAAGTTTTCTGGACTGAAATTGCTGAAATTCCCTGTCCTGCCCACACCGAGGAACATGAAAGAAAAAAATCTCCAAATTTAAAAAACATGTAAATTAAAAAAAAAATTTTGGAACTTTTTTAAAACCGGAGGTTGGGTTATATCATAATGAGGCAATGCCATTTACGACTTTATCTCTGTTATCCTTTTCTCATATTTTTATATACCTCAACAGTGTCAGAATGGTCAGGCAGAGCCCTCTCCCTCACTTTATTCTTTCCCTTATCTCCAAACTACGTTACTGATCTTAAAAATCAAGATGTGCAATACAGCAAACCTTTACTTGCATGACTTAGCAGCTCTATACTTTTCTTTAAAAGAATCTGTTCACCCATCTCTTTATCTAGCCATTTTATTTAAAAAATGACAACCCTCTCTCCCAAGTCTCAAGAAGGAAAATTCCACTGGGGGGTCCTTGTTAGGTTCCCTTTTCTTTTGCGGGAGGGCTGGGCTCGTGTGGCTCAGGTCCTGTAGCAGCAATAGAGGTCTAGAGGCATCGACTTGGGCATGAATCTCGCCAGCTCCACGGACAGGGGCTCCTCTTAGGAAGACCAGAGAGTGAGGAACCAAACCTGCAGGGAAAGAAGGAGCCTCTCTGAGAGGATGTTGAAACAGGAAGTAAGACACGCAGCTAGAACGGAGGGTGCCAAAGCTCTCTGAGTAGGCACCTGGCTCTGGGGCAGTTGCGATGGGTGGGATATTGCTTTTAAAAGTCCCAAGAGAGCTCTAATGGAGGCAAGGTTTTACTTGTTTATGGACTCTGGAGAATGGAGAAATGTGTTGTCAGCTTCAAAACATCTATGCTGGGGAAGAGGGTTTGTGTGAAGTTAAATAGTGTTCCTTCCTACTAAATAAAAGAACACACATTCCCTGCAGAAAGTTTGGGAAATACGGAAAATACACAAAAGTAAATAAAAATCACCCATACGCCACAGATACTAACTGCTGATAATCTTGGTGTCTGTATGTCCGTCTTTTTCTATCCAAATACAGAAATACAAAAATAATATTGAGAGGGTTGAGATCATACTATAAATCACATTATATCTTCAAACATCTTATCAGGATATGGCTCTCCCTAATTCATTAGAAATGACTTACAAACAGCTTTTAAATGATTATGTAACATTTCCTTATGTGAATGTCTCATAATTTATTTAATTTTTCCTTAATCACTGGAGACAGAGCACTTCCAACGTTTTGTTATTACAAAACCTATTGCGGTTGCTATCTTTTTTTATTTTAATCTTTATTTGCATCTTTGTTCATTTCGTTGGATAGAATCCTAGAAGTAGATTTACTGGGTCAACAGCTGTGAACATTTTTAGCTCTCTTGTTATATATTGCCAAACCGCTTCCCAGAAAGGTTCCGACTCGTGTCCCCGGTGTATAAGAATCTTAGGGGATTTTTTCAAGTAGGTAACGTTCCTTGCAAGCAGCAGCTTTCTCTTTGCTCTTTCACCTCTGCTGTCTCTCTCCTCCATCGGGGGATGCTCTGTTTCTTAGGGTCTTGGTCCCAGGTATCACTCACAAACTATGAGCCTGATAAAGATGCCAATTGCCTCAGTTCCTAAGGGACAGTTTTATTCTAGGCTTGAATCTCCTCCAGGGATGAAACAGAGGCATTGAACTGGGCCGTTGAGAGGATCTTCTGAAAAGAGACACCTCCCAATGCCCCTGGTCATACAGGGAGCCACTGACATTTTCTTCGTGAGTTTTGTCGGCTCCACTAGCACATGTGGGCCAGAAATCTTGGTTTCATTGACATTTCACCCCTTTTCTGCTGCTGATCAATGGGTAACTGCATGCAGATTCACTTTTTTTTCCCCTCCAAAGTTTCATTGTCACTATAAATTAAATATTTAACATATTTTCATTTGCAGTACATACCTAGGAACTTATGTACTGAAAAAATCTAGATCATAGAGAACTTTTCTTTTTTCCTAACTTACTTTTCTTAAAATACATTATTTAGTTATCTGCATTATGCGAGGCCATGTTTTGGTTTGGTTTGGGGTACGTGGGTGAGAGAGAGACAAAGACAGAAGGAGATTGATTGGTATTGATTGCGGGCACATAGCAATTTGATTCGCATTTCACAAAGTCCACGAAGGAAGATGAAGCAGGAAATGGTCTCAAGAAAATGATAAGCTATGAATTAGTCATATTATTGCTTGGAACTTACGTTGTTTCATTTGTAGAAGAAGAAACAAAGCATGAAAATATGAATTTCAGCATCATTTATTGAATGTACTCTAACTGTCCTGGTGAAGGTAATCTAACTGGAAAATTGAATGTAATCTGTGTAATCAACAGAGAAATGGTTAAGTAAATTACAGTAAATACAGTCCAGTAATATTATGCAACCATTAAAAACAACGATTACAAAGACTACGCAGCAACATGGAACGTGTTTATGATACCATTTACATTTTTAAAAAGGCCGATTATGTAGACAGTGGCATGAAAAAGCATGCGGAAGTGAAAATGGCTGGCTAGAGTGATCTTTTTGAAATGACGACATTGTTGTATTGTGTTCTTTGCACTCAGCGCGGAAAACACTAGGGAGGTCTGGCATGCTTTGGAAAGATAGGGAGGGTGCTGAGTGGGGTGGGCCAAGGTCCCTTCTTGCACAGCTGTCTGTTCTCTTTGTCTTCCGTGCATTGTGAAGGCTGAGAAGCTGCTTGCTGGGTGGTTTCCTTGTGGTGCTAGAGCTAAGGTGAAGAGGCCAGGCTGAGAGAGGGGTATCTGGTGCTTTCCGCCAGCCAGGAGAACACTTTGCATATGGCCCCAGGGGATGGGGAGAAAGTCAATGTCGGTATCTGGGGCCTAGGGCATGCTGGGATTGGGCAACTCCTGGATCCCACTACCCAATGTCACCCTCTACCCAATATGTATTTTTCACACCGGGGAATTGAAGTTAAAAATGACATTTAAGGTAACAAGTGATTTTAGAGAGTCAGAAAACAGGCTAAAACTATGTAGCCGGAGGAAAGTTGTGAGTTAGGAAGGACATTTCAAAGCTTTGTCTTGGTCTTGCTAGGGGAATTTTGGGGCGACAGTATGTGTGTGTGTGTGTGTGTGTGTGTGTTGTGTGTGTATGTGTAGACTATAGTACCAGTTGCTAGCTTTTCCCTTTCTGCCTTCACTGCCCAGTTGTTTGGGCTGAACCTGGGGTGGCAGAGTGAATTGTATTAGAGGGACCCCTCTGGGAAAAAGAGGAGCAACAGGGGAGACTTGGAAGACGATGGTGATGGCTCTGAGGCAGGAAGGGGGGCAGCAGGGTCTCTGTATCAAACCTTCGCAGCTGCGGTGACAAGGACTGTGCACATGGGGTCTGCGCGAGCTGGCAGCGAGTCGGGAGTAGGACCTCAGGTTTGTGCTCTGCGTCTGGCGTTGAGCATGTCACTGCCGTGTGGGCCGGCTGGTTACGACCACACGTGCCCGGGATGCTGGTGCTCCTGCCGCTGATCCTCCCTCCTCCCACACCCTGACGCACTCCGTGCCTCAGCGGCTTGTCAGGACGTCTGAGCAGCTGCTTTCTTCCTGGGGCTGGAACCCCCGTCAGGAGCGGTGTCACCCGAACGCCTCCTCTCCTGGCCTGGCCTTTTGGTACCTGCCGGCCTCCTCCCGTCCAGGGCTCCACGCAGATGGGAAGCCCTCTGCACCACATGGGCTGCTGGAGGACTGTGGGAAGGGTGCCTCCTCCAGCCGCCGACCTGAGAAAAAGACGCGCACCGATGGTCCTGGTGGCTGGACAGGGAGCGTGTGAAAGCCGCATGAAATGGGGTGCTGGGCGTGAAGTTAGGCCCAGAGACGGTCGGTCGGCTTTGTTATCCCACGGCATTTTCGTGCTTTCTCTTAGGAATGCCCCTGGAGTGGCAAGTCCTGCACCCCCGGGAAACGCAGTCTGTGGCTGCTTCAGGGGAATCGCCTAGTGTTCCTCCGCAGCGGTTCTCAACCTTTTTTAACACCGCGACCTTTTAATACAGCTCCTCATGTGGTGGTGACCCCCAACCATAAAATTATTTTCGTTGCTACTTCATAACTGTGATTTTGCTACTGTTCTGAATCACAATATAGATATCTGTGTTTTCCGATGGTCTTAGGCTCTACAGCAGCGGTTCTCAACTTGTGGGTCGAGACCCACAGGTTGAAAACTGCTAGCAAGGTCACCTAAGACCATCGGAAAACAGATACAGTGGCACCTCGAGATACGAGTGCCCTAACATACGAGATTTTTGAGATACGAGCCATCGAACGAGCGATTTTTGCTTTGAAATACGAGCAACAGTTAAGATACGAGTAATCTCGCGGATCAGCCAGCTGCACACGACCCACCAGTTTACCGCGACTCGAGCGTCTCAGTTTCCCACGCCTCAAGGTTACGGAACGAATTAAACTTGTATCTCGAGGTACCACTGTATTTACATTATGATTCATTAACAGTAGCAAAATGACAGTTATGAAGTAGCAACGAAAAAAGCTTTAAGATTGGGGGTCACCACCACATGAGGAACTGTATTGAAAGGTCACAGCATTAAAAAAGGGTGAGAACCGCTGTTCCGGAGGGATTGGGTGTGTTCCCGCCTCCTGACCAGACAGCTGCGCACCCTCCCCGGGAGCCGGCCCAGCCTTTCTGCGGGGGACTCCCGTTTCTCCCTGTTCCTCAGGGGACGACGCTGTATCCTCTCTCAGGGACACGCTCCCTCCCCAGCCACCGCCAGGCCTCTCGCCTTCCCATCTTTGACTTCGCCTTCCTCCCCTGGCGTTTGTTCCGAACCCTTGGCTTGTCTCCGGCTCTCCCCCTTTCCCGAGCTCACGCTTGCACGGCCGTGGACCGGGAGCCGGGAGGAAGCTTGGCTCGGGAAGGCCCGGAGAAGCAGGCCCCCGGCTGCAGGTACCGGGGCCAGGCACCAGGCTCCTTAGGGCAGGGCTGCTTCTTCCCTCGGCCCACCCTGCCAGTGCCCCACACGTCTTCCTTCTCCGCTGCCATCCTTCTGAGCCTCCTCTTCCCGCTTCTTATTCCTTCTCACCTCCGCTTCTGTTTCTCCTTTTCCGTCCTTTGCCCTGTGTCCCTGCCTGCTTTATCCTTCTGCCCCCCTTCCTTCCCCGGCAAGTAGCCGTGGGATCTCCTTTCTGACTGAGTCATCTGTCCCCATTGGGGTTCTGGCCTGATCTTACCTAGAATCAAGAGAGTCGCTGTTTTCATGGGTATCCTTGTGTGTGTGTGTGTGTGTGTGTGTGTGTGGCGGGGGGTTGGGGTGGGTGGGGGTGGGTGGGGAGACACACTTTTTTCCTTGAGGCAGCCTTTTGACACTGCCAGGCGCCTTGTGGGGGAGGAAGAGCACAGGCGGTCTTACCAGCCACCACCCTGAGAATTCTCTGCTCTCCGGGGAATGTGCCTTCTTGCTGGTGGACCTGCTCCCTGGGCCTGGGAGGCTGGAGGTGTGGCGGCTCGGTAGCTTGCTTGCTGATCAGTGTCGAGGTGCAGGGCATGGCCTGAGGCGGGCCTGCTTACGCCTTTGCTTAGTTGTAGGCTAAAAACCACGGTGGCCTTGGGTGGCAGCGGGTTTTGCTTGTTGCAGCCAAAGCAGGGCCAGGGGTGAGCGGTGTCTGTCCTGGAGAGTCTAAATGGCGTCTTCTCATCCTTGTGGGACCCCGTGCGGCAGGGCGGGTGCTTGTGGGAAGTTGTTCCCATTCCTCTGGGAGGAGAACAGAGCTCCTGGCCTTTCCGGTGGCTCTTCGGAGAGAGCCAGGAAATCACCAGGAGAGAGGGGCGTCCGGCCCCAGGGTGTGGCCTGTCGCACGGCACTGAGACCCTCTTCTGGCGCCAGCGACCGTGTGCAGGGGTTGGGGCTCTCCTCCGCCCCTCCTTCTCTCAGTTACAAGCGGCCCCTGGGTCACAGCAGAGCGAAATGAGGGTGGCCCTGCTCCAACGGTCGCAGGAACCCTCAGGTTAACTCGTTGTCATCTTCGCGGATCTGGAGGGGCTGCTGTGTATGATTGCACTCCTGGCGGCGTGTCACCCAGGCATTTGAGCTGGAGCTTACCTCCTTCCTGAGACAGTTTCCTTCATGTATAAAACTGGGTTATAACCTACTTCCCGAGGCTTTTGTGAAGAGTAATAATAATAATACCCAGTGTTTATGAAGGACTTAATGTCCACCAAGCACTTAATTTTCACCTCAATTGAAATAGGAGGTGCAGGTACTGTTATTATCCCCATTTCATAGGTGCAGAAAGTGAGGTGCACAAAGATCACACAGTGAGTGGCCAGAACTGGGATTGGAACCCGGGCCTAGGCGGGTATCCTCCACGCATGTAAAGCTGCCGAGCACTCTGCCCGCTCCGTAAGGGAGCGGGAGGAAAGCTAGGTGGTACACGTCGGCGGGTGCGGATGACTGCTTGCGCACGGGATTGGTGAAAGGTTTCCAGGGTCTGGCTGGGGAAAATGTTCGGTGCCCTGGGGGAAAGAGGCTGACGCAAGAAATTGCCGTCCAGCTTCTCCCAGAGGTGAGTCGAGCCAGAGCGAGGTTCCCGCAGGCCCTGAGGCAGGCCCCACTTCACCCTCCTCCTCAACCAGCACCTCCCTCCCTTCCTCCCTCCCGCCATGCAGGGTGATGTGAGCAGAGCCCAGGAATGCCTTATGTGGATCGGCAGAACCGAATCTGTGGGTTCCTGGACATCGAGGAGAATGAGAACAGCGGCAAGTTTCTGCGGAGGTACTTCATTCTGGACACCCAGGCCAACCACCTTCTCTGGTACATGGACAACCCCCAGGTGAGCGGCTACGGGGGACGGAGGAGGGTGGCTGGCTGCCCGTCACTGCTGGCGAGGAATGCACATGGGATTAGCCTCAGGGCTTCATCTTTCATGAGCAGCAAGCACCCTGCCTTCTCTCTGAAGAGCCATCGGAAAGGCCAGGAGCTCTCTTCTCCTCCCAGAGGAATGGGAACAACTTGCCACAAGCACCCACCCTGCTGCACAGCGTCAGTAAGGAGGGGAACCATGCCCCCCAACACACACACGCACGCACGCACACACACACACACATGCACACACACACAGGAAACCATCTCCGATTTTAGCTCTAGAAAAAAACCTCATCTCTCCTGACCCAGGGGATCTGGTGTCTTTTCTCCCACTCAGGAATGTAACACTTACAAAGTCAGGCAGAGGCCAGCCAGGCTGGATCCAGGCTCCGAAGCCTGGGTTGCTCCCTCTCACCTCTCTGGGTAGGGCTGTGGCCTTGTGGCCTCTCCTGCTCTTCCAGTCTGGGGCCCTCCTCCCCAGCAGGGAATGTGACCTGGTTCCCGAGCTGGACAAACGTCGGACTTCTCCGGTCTCCTGCATCGAGTCAGGAGTCCCAATACTACTGGGCTGGAGGTGACGTTGGAAGTCACCTAGTTTTGCTTCCTTGCGCGAGAGGTGCAAAAAGCTGAGTGTCGGACATTGGATCAGCGGGGCCTCCTACGTGTTATTGCCAGGCTTGGGAGTCCCTGGGGTCATCCCTGGTCTGGGAAGAAGTTGCTCTTGCCCTGATGTGGGCTCTCCAGGTTTTTTTTCTGGCGCTGGGCGTGCTGGCTCTTTCCTTCACACTGCCCTCGAGCAGTTTGGTGCAATGAGGCTCCAGAGGCTGGCGTGGCCCTTGAACGGCTAAGTCATATGGTCATGTTGGAGTGGGGAGGGGTGTGGGCCCGAGATTTGGCTCCAGGAAAGAGACTTGGAAAAAGGAAAGTCTGAGTGATGGGGTCTTGAAGATGTGAAGTGGGAAAAGAGTCCTGTGAATCCCTAGGTCATTACCCGGGGACTAGCCCTCTAGAGAGCTTCGATGGCTGCGAGGAAACACTGTGGATAACAGAAAACATGCTCAGAGATCAGCTGCCGTGAATCACCCTCTCCAGGAAAGACTTAATCCTAAATAGAACTGTGCCCCGTGTTTCACCCCACATTCCTGATAAACCTCGTGTTGGTTACTCTTATTTAAAGGGCTGAGCATGCAGAATAGTACTTACATACGGGTGCTTACGTCCTTGACTTAGCCTAGAATGCTTGCCTCTGACGATGTTTTGTTTTTGGGTTTGCCTTTAGGCTCTGCGGTGTCATTTTCCCTGCCTACAGCTAAGTCAACAGGTCTACTCTGAAAGAAGTAGCATCTTAGGTGCCACTTCCCCAACGTTGGAGGGACTCAAAATCAAGTCCTGTGGCCAGTAGATGTGATTTCTGGCACGTCAGGGATGAGCCCAGTGATGTATCAGAGTCTGATCATTCCTTTTCTCTTTTTCTTCCTTTGCATACCTTCTCCCATGTACCTGCCATGTTAGCTCAGGTAACTCAAATGTATTTCTATACCGATTCAGCTGCTTAGTGCTTTGCTTTTTACTAGGACTGTTCTTTTTTTTTTTTTCCTCCATTGAAAACAATGTCAGTGTTTATTCATTATAGTTTAATGACTCAGATCCTCATTGTGAACTTAATCCTTAATGTGCCAAATAATATGAGACTAGATTAATTGAAACATGACTAAAATATAAAATAGATATTATTTTTACTAATAACCAAAAATATATTTAAAGATTTTCACCAAATAATATAAAAATCTCTTAAGAAGAAAAGTATGAAAATTTAATGGCAAACATAAAATGTTTTATAAAAAGAGAAACAAATCATTTTTACTAGGACTGTTCTTAATGCAGATTCATTTGCTTGGGGAATTCTGCCTAGCTGTTGTTAGCTACCTCCCCTGAGAGTTGGACCCTTCTTCATACTCTGGGCCACAGACTGAGCCCTTTATTTATTTATTTATTTATTTGTTTGTTTTTAAAAGCATATTTTTATTGATTTCAGAGTGGAAGTGAGAGATGGAAACATCAACAATGAGAATCATTGATCTGCCTCCTGCGCGCCCCTTACTGGGGATGGAGCCCGCAACCCAGGCATGTGCCTTGGACTGGAAACAAACCTGGGACCCTTCAGTCTGCAGGCCAATGCTCTGTCCACTGAGTTAAACTGCGTAGGGCTCACAGATTGAGTCTTGCTGTCAGTGACATGTTACCCAAGACCACAGTGTCACCATTTTTCCAATCTCAAATGTTGCCAGTTGTCAAGATTTCTCTTGCTCTTTCCTGCCTTCTGGTTGGACTGTCCCTGGGTTCCAGAACGTGCAGTAACCTTGGCTACTGGGCCTTGGGCTGCTTCCTGGGGTGTCCGGGGTCAGCCTCTGTGCAGGTCGCACCCTGCCCAGGGCAGCCTCCTGTGCTTCCCTGCCAACGGAGCTCTCAGGATGCTCTTTGTGCTAGAGCCGCCTTTGAGCTTGAGTTACCAAATAAAAGCCCCTGTTGGAGATTCTTTACATTTTCCCTGGAGGCAGAAATTTCAGCTGCCTTGGCACATGCCTAAAAAAGGAGCGTCTAGCTGTGACACAGCAATATTTCAGAACATTTTACTTCTTTAGCTGTTGGCTTAGCTCTTTGTTGTGTTAATGGCCAAACGGCCTTTCTAGACTTGAGAGTGGATATTTTTGTGAGTTGAAGAATAGTGTTAGTGAATAGTGACTACTATGTGCCAAGCACTATTCTAAAGACTTCATTGGGTTTTCATTTCATTCTGACAAGAGTCTAATTGGTAGGTATTACTGTCCCCATTCTCAAGGGGAGGTGGGTGAGGCAGAGAGGGGAAGAGATTTGCCCGTGGTTACATAATAAGAAAGAGGCAGGGCCAGGATTCTGACCCTGGCAGGCTGACTCCAGTTCCCCAGTGCTGATAGTGAGACAGTCATCTGACTCTTGCCTGGGAGGAAGGAGAGCTTTCAAAAGTAGTCTCTGATTAAGAGATAGAAGCCAGAGGACTCTCAGGGCTGGGAGCTCCTACATGGCAGGGGGCTCATCTGGCTTAGCTTTTGATCCACAGTGTCCAGCATTTGATGAGCGTGTGCTCATTGAATGAATGGATGGATGAACTCCAGAGGGCCAGGTAAAGAGGAGGTCAGAGGGAGGCTTTATGAACTGCAGAGTGCCACACACCGTTCTCCTGTGGTTGGGACATGGCCTACACCAATGGAAGTTCTGTAGAGTGTCGGGAGTCAGGAGGAGTGCGCCTGGAGCTGGTCCCAAGAGCAAACTGGAGGGTTTTGTTCTGTCCCCGTGAAGAAGAGACATTGGGAACTCCCTTCGGTCATGGAACATCTTACTTGTATAGGGAAAAGGAGACACCTGATGTAATATCTTAGTTACTTAATAGACATTAATAAGTGAGGAGTTTTCTGAACCCAGGTCTCTGATCTTTGCCTGTCTAGGCCACGTGGTGTTTATGGAGCCAGTTTTTACGATCACTGTTACTACTATTACTACTCACTAAAGGTTATACTTACTGATCTTACTGAGGGGTTACATGCGTTGCATGTATCATGTCATTAAGTCCTCACAAGAATCCTGGAACTCAGGGGTGATCGACACTCTGACAGTATTCTGCAGAAAAGTCTGGCGACTTTACTGAAAGTTGCACAGGTGGTAGGTGCAAAGCTAGAGTTGGAGCTAGGCTGAGTGACTCGAGTGTCTGCACTCTTCACCCTTGTCTGCTTCCTTCCTCCTGCTGATGTTTGTGCTCAGCCTGGACAAGGTCTTGTAGACGAGGTGCATGGGAGCTCAGTGAGGTATTTGCCACCGAGAAGCTTCAGGTTCAGTTGGGGAGATAAAGACAATATACATAAAACTAAAGTGCGGAAAAGCTGAGTCCATTTTTATAATAGGACTAGAGGCTCAGTGCATGAAATTTGTGCACAGGTAGGGTTTCTGGCCTGGCTGGCAATCAGGGCCAATCAGTGCCTTCTGGCTGCCAGCTGGCCGGGACCTTCCTTTCCCAGCTTCCAGCTGCCGGCCAGGCCAATGCTGATCTTTGTTCCGCACCAACCCCTGGTGGTCAGCACAGGTCATAACGAGTGATCGATCTCCTGGTCGAACTCCCAAGGGGATGCTTTGCGTATTAGCCTTTAATATATATATATAGATAGATAGCATATCATGAAGTTGAAGCACCCAGATGCCAGTATTTTGGTTGAAGGAGAAGCGGGTTGCAGTGTTCCCTGCTGCCCATCTGGGAAAGAGGATGACCTGGAGATGGAGTCTTAGATGGACTGTTTTCAGGCCTGGGAGGTAAGAGATCAGGATCAAATCCTTGTTCAGCCACTAAGCTATTTTGTACTTATGCAAGTATTTATCCTCCCTTTATGTCCTGGAGGGCTGAGAATAGAGTAAGATCCTTGAGTTCAGCAATACCATTTAGCACATCGTTGCTACACGTGCCCTGTGTGCCAGACACCATCAAATGCTGAGGCTTCAGCAGTGGACAGGACAGAGTCCTCGCCTTCATGGAGCTTCCACTGTAGCTGGGGAGCTAGATGACTAAACGATACTGTGGCGGCGGGAGCTGCAGGACATCCCCGTATGGAAGAGTAGCACTAAATGCAAGTCTGAAAGTGATCGCTGCAAGTGATTCGCATTCACAGAGCCCTTTACAGGTTTTGAGGTGTTGGCACTTAACATTTAGTTGTTTTGCACCCTGAACAGAGGGGTAGAGGAGGGTGTTCTCAGTTGTATGGGGCAGAGGCAGCACCAAGGAGGGAGGGTGAGCACGCCTGATTCAAGGGTGTTTAAGGTCCGGTTCCCTAGATGAGGATTTGTGGCAGGTTCTTTATTAAGGGGACAGACTGAGACTGTCCAGAGTGCTTGGGAGCAGGACAGGGAAGGGGAGGAAGCCAGATGAAGGCGTGAGCTCAGGAGAAACCTGCAGAGGGGAGGAGGCCTGAGCCTAGTGCTGCAGGAGGGCTGATAGTAAGTGAGCACTGAGCTTCCGTATGCCCCGCTGGGCCGGCACTGATTCCGGCCCTACAGATGTGGGCGAACGGCTGCCCCGGCCCCACGGCAGCCTTCCGAAGTAGAGCCGCAGGTGCCGCCATTGTAAGCACAGCAAAACATGGAAACAGGAGGCCAGCGAGTGTCTGCTCCGGGGAGGAATCAGGCATGTTGGGGGGCAGCCTGTGTGGCCCATGCATACCCTTGTACGCCGGCCAGAGTTTAGTTTTGATGTAGGAAGGCAAGGAATCAAGGTTTCTTAATACAGGCACTGATGACACCAAACTGGCCGAGGATGAAACCCATTAGCTAAAAAGGACCCCTATACATGGAAAGTTTCAATATTATTGATTATGGCCACTGATGTGGCTAATGCATTTAAAAATCAATAGGCTGACAATATCAGCCACGCAAATGATTCTTGAACAGAAACAGCTGGATTTTCCTTACAGCGTTTCTATGATATGATGGCAACAGCCCTTGTATTTTAACTTAACGTTGGTCCCTATCACGCCAGAGGTGATGACATCCCTTCATAAGGCTTCTCTCCTTTATTACTCTGACCTACAGAGTACCTGAGCATGTTTTAGTTGCACAGCAACGCTTAAAAAGTCTAATGCCTGCTTGGCTAAGTAATTGCAAGACTAAATTATACAGCCCTGAACAAAGGAGAAACAGGAGCCTGGAAAACAGTATTGCACTAGATTGTTCTTGTCAAATTTACTCTGTAAAATGTCTTTTCTCTTTTTGGCCAAAAAATGCTCAGATGTCTTTACTTTTCAAAATACCTGTAATATCCAAAAAGATTGCATCTCTGAGTTTCTTCTGGTATCTGTGGAGCCTCAATAAAACTACTTTGCTTTGCTTTATTTTATTTTATATAAGCTGAAAGCAATTCTTTCCATTGAAAGTGGCAAAGAGCTTTAGCTGTATTGACAAAAAGGTGAATGTTTGGCTGCATTCTGGTAGAAAGCATATGGAGGAGCGGTAGGAAATTATATTAATACGTAATATATAATGGACAGTAGTTTTTGTCTTAAAGGCTAGGCAGAAATAGTGTGTGTGCATTTTTAAAATTGCACAAGGTTTTCTATATCAGAAACCTTCTTGAGCAAAATTTGGCTGAAATCCAATAACATTTAAAAGATTTTTGTCTAATATGCTTTCCCTGTCAAAATACCAAGAACCAGTGAGATAACTTTCTTTAAAAACTGGCCAATCGATGCACATGGCACCAAATCTGAAATGTTGCAATGCTGACACAGTGACAGCTTCCTTCCTCCCACTCCTGTTCCCCAGGTACTAGTTCCTCTGGCCAGAGGCAGTATGACCACTTTCATGTGTGTCTGTCTGCATATATTAGCTTTGTGCTAACTCTCAGATCTTCAACTATTGTGTGGGCAAAGTGTTTTTAATTCATGGGTTTTGTGTAATTGGTATATTAGCTACCTATGTGACACATGATTTCAAAGATTAAGTAGAATTTCTGGCATGCTTTTTGTCTATTATTTTGTTAGAAGAAGAACGCAGTATTCCTTTGGGAAAAAAATAATCCCAAAAGAAGATTTCAAGCGACAGATCTGTACTTTGACTAAAATGCAAATTAAAATAAGTAAATAAATGCAAATCTGCTCAGGGTGAATTATTTTTAAATTAACATTTTAAGAATTAAAATTACGTGTGGGCTTTTTGAAAGTTAACATATTATTCTGTACTTGTAATTTTTTTATGTGTTTTCTATGGTAATCTTATTTTTAAAACAATTCTTGTCATTTAAAATTTTCTTTTTACTTTTAGAGAGAGAGGAAAGGAGAGGGAGAGAGAGAGAAACATTGATGTGAGCATGAAAACAGTAAACACATCAATTGACTGATTTTTACTTCCTATAGGGGATCCAGCTCATAACCTGGGCATGTGCCCTGACTAGGAATCAAACCAGCAATCTTTTGGTGCATGGGATGATATCCAACCAACTGAGCCCCACTGGCCAGGGCAAAATAATTCTGTCTTTATAACACGGTATACTTTGTCTAAAGTAAATAGAAGTACAAACTAAATTAAAAAGAAGCATAAACTAAAAAGCACTTTTGGGCAATCACGTTACTATTTAGCACTACTTAGTATTGGAGTCTAAGCAGCTAAAGAGAAGCTATGAAAGTTAGCAGAGGTTTTATTAATGCATAAATAACAGTGATGACTATTCTTAGTTTTCTTGAAATTCATCTACGGTTATTTGTTACATTTTGCTTTAGATTTCAACCTTCTGCATTTTTTTTTACTATATATTTTTATACATCTATTTTAAAATATTTTCTGTACCTATTTGTATACAAGAATGCTATGTCTTGAAGTCGCTGTCATCAGGATTGGAAGAGGAAATGAAAGAGCTAGGAATATAGTGGCTGAGAAACTTGCACATCACAAAGTCCATCCTGGCTGGAGCCGATACTGGCTGCATGCATGTCAACAAGAAAGAGGCGCCCAGATGATAGAATGGGAGCATTACACCAACACAACAGTTTACGATAAAGAACTGACTTTTCTTGAAGAGAAATATTAAATACATCTTTTGAACCGGAGAATGGAGAGAGTAGCCATGGACATGTCGCCTTTCTTCCAGTTAGTATCAGGAAATGGAGCTACAGGGTAGAGGGGAGGGGTGTTTGATACCAGAGTGGCAGGTGAAGCCACTACCCGGGTCACTTAATGCCCGGGGGCAGCTTGCTTAGTTTCCTTTGGTGAGGACTGTGGAATGTGGGGCAGCGGGAATTGTGCTCTCCCTTCCATTCCCATCATGCTGCTCTTCTTGGGCAAGTCCCTTTCTGAGAGTCAGTGTCTGGCCTCATCTTTTGGTGGTTTTGAGTTGTGGTTTCAGCCCCTGGGCAGTCATGCTGGCTCATGCCTCAGCTGTGGGGTTTCCACATGTACTCTCTTCCCCCTTTCCCCACTAGCTGACCAACAAGCTAGTGTTGACTGCCTGCTGTGTTCCTTGCTGTCTGCTAGGAACCCGGAGAGAGAGAAGAGAAGGTAAGAGGGCACAGGCAACTCTCCTTCCCCCTTTCCACATTCTGAATTCCTAGTCTTTTAGAGTTTGGCACCCAAGAGCCAGTTTGACTAGTTCCTGCCCTGCCCAGCTTGGGCAACTCTACAGAGCCTCTTTTGGTGTAACCCTGCTGGTCCTGCTCTTGTATTTACCTTTCATTGATAATCAACTCTTAGATAATGAGCAGGTCCTTGTACATTTGAAGGATTGTCTCGTGGGAGGTGGCACAGTAGAAAGGAAAGTGCATGGGATTTGAGAGTCAGGAAGGGTTGAGTTCCATCCCTGGCCTGGCTCCTCAGGACCTGTGTCACTTTGGGCAAGTTGCTTCACCTGCTCAATCCTTAGTTTCCTCATCTGTAAATGGGATTGTTGGGATTAAGGGACAACATGCAAAAGTACCTACCAGCGGGCCTGGTGCATAATATACTCTCAATATAAAACTGTCCCTTTCTTCCTTTCTCAAGCTGGGCTTTGTCAAAGCAGCAGATTGATGTTGGGAGCAATGAACTCTGTCTTCTTTCTGCTCCTTGAGGAAGTCTCATGTGGTGAATGATGAGGCATCCACAGAACCTTCTAGTGCTGACATTATGTGGACTTAGGAATGCATCCTTAGGTCTTCTGGTCATTTCTATGCTTCTTGTTACTTTCACTAGAAGAAGGGACCATTTTTCAGTTTCAACAAGAGATAATGTTGCGTCTAGAAAAAAGGCTTACCGTGGGAGGTATGTCACGGGAGGTGTGGGCCTCCTTCAGCTCCTGGCTCGGTGATGGAAAAGAAACAGCCCTGTGCTTTCCACTCATGGAGAGTGGGAGTTCCTTTGAGGTCCTCGGTGACAGAACATTTAAGCAGAAAGCAAGACAGCAGTGTCTTCATAAAGCCATCATTTCCCAGGAACCTGCCTGGTGCCCTACATTGCTCCAGAAAATGTACAAGTCCCAGAGGTGTACAGGTTGCTGCTGACACAGTAGCTGCCAGCTGTGCCTACAGTTGGGATCCCCTTTCTCTTCCTGCTCACTGCCCTGCCCTGCTCTTCCATGTCCCTGTTTATTGCTGCTGCAGCAGCCAGAGCCACTCTGTGGGCTGTGGCTGGGTGTGGCCCTTCCTCTCACCTACTGCTGTGTCTCCAGTGCAGAGCCAGCAGGACCAACTGTTGTCTGCACCAGTGGTCCTCAAGCCTGGTGGCCCAGGAACCCCCCGGGGCATTTAAAAACATACAGGTGCCTGGGCCCTGCCCCAGACCCGTTAAAACCCTAGTTTGTTTAAACATCTCCCCAGGTGACCCACATAGCAGCCCTCCCTCCAGCCTCTCATCTTAGATGCTTCCTGCCCCTCTTCCGGGCCCATTCCTCGCCTCCTCTTCCCAAGTCCTTGACCCCTCTTTAGCTGGGACTCAGCCCTTCGTGTCTCCCTCTACTCAATTCCTGTCCCACAAGAGACCTGCTCCAGGTCATGGGAACTGCCAAGTCACGTGACACCCAAGTTCTAAACACGAGCAAATCTTCCCAAAGCAACATTGTGTGCCTGTGGCAGTAGAAGCAGCATCGTCTTCCAGTCCTCCACGAGGGCAGCGGGAGTTTGTAGACTGGTTTGGGAACTAAACCCCCATGCAGATAGCGTTTTCATTTAAAAATCGACGAGTCAGCTGTGTCGAGGAATAAGATGGTACTTATGTCCTCCCCTGTGCTTGACATCTAGTAAGAAGAGACACAGTCACAGAAAAATACCCTCCAATGCAGAATTCAGGACTAGATTATGTCATGGAGACTAGTTGTTCTCAAACTTGGGCCTATTAAGGGATCACTTGGGAGCATTGAAAAAAATGTGCATGTTCTGCCCACATTCTGCTTGATTCTGATTCAGTGTTTTTTGGGTGAGGCTGGAGCCTGGGCCTTTTCAAACAAGCTCCCCCAGAGGTTCTGATGTGCAGCAAAGTTGGAGACGGGTTGGTGTACGTGAACTCAGTCAGAGGTGAGGCCAGGGCAGGCTGTGGTCGGCGGGGCAGGCTTCAAGAAGATGCTGTTTCCCTAGAGCAGACGGGCCTGTGGCCGGGAGGGGCAGCTTGCTGGTCCCCGACACCCTGCCCTTCTCCAGGAGCTGCTGTTTCCTGCTGGTCCTATCCTGACATCTAGCTGCTGAGGCCCTCACAACTCGGCATGTTGGCACAATCTTCCTTGAGCAAGAAGGGGAGCTTTTTAAACAAACGAACATTCAGTCTTCCTTGACAGGACCTAGGACCTGTCATCATTAATCCCCTAGGTCCAGTGATTGGAGTGGACACTGAGCTGTCGCTCTGGATCAAGCCTGTGATCCTGGGGCTGTTTTCTCCTGTCACTCATTTCCCTCTGGGAGGCGAGGGCCGTGGGGGAGGGGGGGCAGGGACTGCTTTTGCAGACATTGGTCATATTTCCCTGGCTTCTCCTGGTGGAGAGGAGGTACATGGGAGCCTTCTGCAGACCGTGGGGGGGCTGTGGGTAAAGGGAGTGAGGATACCCCCAGGGTAACTGGGCCTGGAGAACTGCTGTCTCTTTCTCTCTGGAGCAGAGGACTGAGGGTGGAGCAACTTGTGGAGGGTGGGGAGGATGAAATAGTTGAAATGTGATCGGCTCCTAACTGTCATTACGCTTGGGTGAGTGTCCGAATGGTTCCCCCAAACCTACTTCATCACTCATAATTCAAGATAGAGCCCTGAGGGCCTTGGGGTTGTGGTTTGGAGCCAGGAGACTGAGTTGTGCAAGACCAGCCCTGAGACTTGGCATCTGCATCTTGTAATTAGCATGCGGGTCGGAGATAGGAACCGCCATGGCTCAGCTCTCTATGTATTTTCACGTCACTCTCCCAGCAAGCTATGCAGCCGGGCTTATTATTGCATACAGTCCCCGGTGCACTAATGTCCTAAAGCTAGAATTCCAACAGCTCAGGCTTTTTAAAATTATAGTGTTGCTTCTCTAAGGGCATCGGGGTGAAGTCAGGAGACCTGCGCTGTGGTTCAGGCTGTGCCGCCAATTATGTTGCCTGGGACAAAGCCCTTCCCTCACAAGTCACTTTTCTCAGGAACAAGATGTGGGGCTGGGGGTGGAGGAGGTGCTCAGTGTCCAGCAGAGGCCTGTGGCTCCATGTGGCTCTGGAGGCCACGCAGACCTTGCTTTTGGACACCTCACTCCCCAAGGAGCTGAGTGTCTGCCTGGTGTGGTTTACGTTCCCCTCTGGGGTAGCCAGCTGGGCGCTGGAGTTCTGTTTGGACTCTGATGTAGAGTTGTAAGGCCTCTCACTTTCCTAAAAAAAAAACCAAAATGTAGTCACTGTATAATTGAAAATAATGAGTCAATCAGATCACCCATAGTTAAAATGCTATTTTGGTTACTGAAAGGCAGCTTTGAGATTTACGGTCTTATTTATAAAAGGGAGTGGGGGGAAGAAATTCTTTTTAGATTTCTTACTCTAAAATCCTAAGGCTCTGAGAATCCTTTCAGCATGGTGTGATTCCCTCCATTTTCTCGTAATAGGATATTTCACATTATATTCGCTTCAAATGATGTATGTTAATTTAGATAATTGGGCCTAGAAGGACTCTTTCCTCTCATCTAAGGGCCTATTTCTTAAGGGCCATCGCCTGGAATGACAGGTCATTTCACTGCTAACCCTTTAGGAAATTTACTAAATTCCCATTATCCAGGAGCCACCTGTGTTTATTACTTTGCCATGACCCAAGTAATGGGGGCTTCGAGGTTATTCTTTAAGGTTTACGGAAACAGTCTAAGAAGTTATGGACAGGTTCTCAGGCTCCTGGGGAAGGCATTTTCCAACATGCAGATTAGGGACTCCACAGTGTGATGTCTTAGCCATTTCTTTGCTACACTGTTATCCTGGGATCATTGCTTCATTTCTGACAATGGAGAAATTAGAAAGCCAAAGCCATGCCAAGTTAAATATTGCCACACAAGGTGCCTGTGAATTTCTTGCTGTTTGAATAGTCTGTTGACTTCGTGTTTTACAGTGTGTGGACATTAATGGCCCTGTGAAATAGACTGACCAGCTGTACTTTTTATTTCCGTGTTGTGTGAATCTGTACCCGACTTACTATGAGAAGACTTTGAAGCGGCATAAAAGCCAACAAGGGGATCAGATTAGTCAGGGCAGAAAAATACAGTAGCTAACGCTTGCTAGAGAGTCATCTATGGGCCAAGCGCTCTTAAATTTACTTGGTCTTACAACCACGCTGCTATGAGAAGGGAAAACTGAAGATTCGTGGAATTTCCTCCTGGTCAAATGGTGGAGCCCACACTTTCACCACCTCTCTGTGACATGTTAGCTCTGGGGAACGTTAATGCACGCATAGAGAGGCAAGAATGACCGCATATAGAGGCAAGAATGACCGCTGTTTTTGCAGGGGAGGAAAGGGAGCGACAGAACGGGCAAGTGACTTGCTCAGGGTTGCAAAGCCAGTAAGTGGTAGACACAGAACTGCAAGCGTGGTCTCCTTCCTCTTCGTGCTGTTTCTATGGCCGCACGGGGCATCCTCCTTAAAATGAAAAACATATTTTGTTTCAGAACCTGGCAATTGGGGCAGGAGCTGTTGGATCTTTGCAGCTGACCTACATCTCGAAGGTAATGTTGGCCTGGAGCTCTGGGAATTCATATTCTGTAAGTAGGTTTGGTATCTAAACAAGAGGAAGTGCCACAGCCTTCGGGTGTTCACATGTGGGGGTGTTGCACGGGCAGCTCCCCCTTCCCCAGCACGGCCTGTGGAAGCCCCCGCTGCTGACCGGGAGGGGTGGAGTGTGGTCAGCAGCTCCTTGGGGGGGGGGTATCTTGCAACCTCTTTCTCCTGGGACACATCAGTCCGCGCTGTCCTCAGCTCCGGCAAAGGAGGTATCTGTCGGTGGTGGGGGTAGGAGTGGGACATGACCCTTTATGTAATCGGGACAAGGAGGAACACAAAAACAACAACACAACCCCCAGTGACGGTAAAGAGCTCTCCCAGAGGGTGTAATGAAGCAGGCGCCGCTCAGAAAGAGGGGGGACTCCACTGGACTTTTACCACTCACCTGGACAGGACGCCGCAGAGGGAAGGCTAAGGTACCCGGAGAAGGTGCTCGGGGGCACCAGGAAGCCAGGTAACGGCTGTAGGAGTCTGGCAGGCGGGCTGGAGGCCACCCCTGGCCTGGTTTGTGCAGAGAGGGGGAAGCGGCCCCTCTATGGTGCTGAGCCGCGTGGAAGGGCTTGGCGGAGGGCGCTGGTTGATGATGCCCACATGTAGCTGCTGAACTCAGCTGCTTTGGCGGCCCCTCCCTGGAGAAGGCCCCAAGGCGGACCCACGGAGCAGCAGCGGCGATAAAAAAAAAAGGTCAGGGATTTAGAGCCTCACCAGAAAGAGGAACTCTCTGTCCAGCGAGGAGAGCCAGGTGGCACCCAGCCAGCACTAAGGCCCCAGAAGTCCCGCTCTCCCCCGCACCCCTCACTGAGGCCTCTGGGGACCTCTGCTTCCTTGTCCAGGTTCTCCCGCCCTCAGGGGGTTGAGACGGGGAGAGGGGGCCATACTCTGAACGGCTCCTGGCTCCTCTTTGTCACGAGCTCTGGGAACCCTGGGGGTCAGTCAGCCCTCCCTCTCAGCCTGTCAGGAGGTGCGGGGCGGCTGCGGGGGCTGCGGGAGAGTGTGGCAGGCACAGCTGGGGCAGAGGCCCACTGCGCGCAGAGTGGAAGCCTGGAGGGGGAGGAGATGGTGCCCGGGGCAGAGGGAAGGCCTGTGAGGGCTCAGCTTCGTGCATGTCTGTGGAAAGAGATGCGGCTGCCTCCGGACGGGCAGGCCGGCAGCTTGGGCCACCCCTCTCTTGTCCAGACTTGCTCGATGATTCTCTAGGCGCTTCAGAGAAAGAGAGTTCAGTGTTCATGAAACCCCAAGACCTGCCTGTTTGAGAGGGTTTGGGAAGATTTTTTTGTGGGAGAAGAGTGACTACAGTCTCTTGCTGAATCATCCTGTCTAATAAAGGGGGAATATGCTAATTGACCATCACTCTGTCACAAAGATGACTGCACCCACAGCTGAGGCCAAGTTCCCCTAAGGAGCCTTAACGAGCAATCAGCAGGGACCTCAGGCTACGTCCTCCCCCACCCCCCTGGAAGGGGGACCTCAGGCCTTCCCCCCTGGCTCGACCCCAGGCTGGGGGACCACAGGCCATGCTCCCCACCCAGCAGGGCTTGACGGGGGACCTCAAGGTGTGCTTCCTGTCCTGGTGCTGGGCTAGGGGACCTCAGGCTGCTCCCTCTGCTCCAGCACCAGGCCAGGCCCCACCTGGTGGGAACTTCAGGCCACATCCCCAGCCCCAGCACCAGGTCAGGAGACCTGAGGCTACACCCCCTGCCTGGTGGGGCTTGACAGGAGACCTCAGGCTGTGTTCCCCATCCAGCAGGGCTTGAAGGGGTTCTCAAGGTGCACCCCCATTGCTGGGTTGGGGGAACTCAGGCCATGCCCCTTGCCCAGCAGGGCTTGATGGGGGACCTGAGGCTGCATGCCCCCCTCATCCCTCCGGTGCAGGGCCGGGGGACCTGAGGTTGTGCCCCCTGCCTGGCAGGGCTTGATGGGAGACCTCAGGCCATGCCCCACACCCAGCATGACTTGACAGGGGCTCTCAGGCTGTGTCCCCCACCTGGTGGGGCTTGACCAGACACCTCAAGGCATGCTCCCCACCTCATCTGGGGGACCACAGGCCACACACCCCCATCGTGGCGCCGGGCCAGGGGACCTGAGGCTAGCCTCATGCCCACTGGGCTTGACAAGGGTCTGGATCTAGCCCAATTTGGGGGAGGGTGGCAAGGTCTGGGTCTCATGCAATTTTGAGACACATGTGGGTGGACAGGGACTTGACTCTGGGTCTTCCTTTTAATGTGTGTGAATTTCGTGCACCGGGCCATTAGTAATTTATAAATGTGGCTCAGTTGAGGGTTTTTAGAATTCTCAGCTTTGGAGGTGGCCTCATTTAGAAAGGATGGATCTGCCTTTTTAGCCCTTCCTGGGAGAGGGCTGCTTGGGCCTCTTACAAAGCCCACAACTGCCCTGGGTCCGGTTACACAGAGCTGAGGGCCTTCAACTCCTGCCTGATCCTGTGTCAGAATGCAGGAGTTTCCCTGAAAAACCTTAAGGCGAGGTACCAGCATCACATTCAGCCTTCCAGGTTATTTTGTATTAATCCCTAGGTATTCCCTCCCAGAGTGGAGGGCTTTTTGTTTTTGTTTTAATATACTTTTACTGGTTTCAGAGAGTAAGGGAGAGGGAGAGAGAGATAGAAACATCAATGATGAGAGAGAACCATTGACGGCTGACTCCTGCACACCCCCTTACTGGGGATGGAGCCCACAATCGGGGCATGTGCCCTTGTCTGGAATCGAACCTGGGACCCTTCAGTCTGCAGGCTGATATTCTATCCATTGAGCCATACCAGTCAGGGCCAGAGTGGAGGGTTTAACCACAGTGTCAGCCTGCCCTGTGTATGTGTGGCTGCTGTTCAGGGATGCTCTTCGGTATCTCTTTCTTGAGGGCCAGTGTTGGGAAATGGGGTCCTGCAGAGAGGCCAACAGAGAGGAAAGTTCTTGACTTGATGTCATTCAGGGCATCAGTGGCAGCAGAACCAGTTCTTGGGCAAACAAGAAAATCATTGATGCCGGCCTTTGGCCCTTCTACACAGCAGCCCCACGGCCCTGGCCCCGCTTGTGTCCTGTTTTGTCAGGGCCTTGTCCTCAGTAACTGTAAGGAAGGCCTTTCCAGAATAGTGGTTCCTGTCAACAAAAATTCCCCAAAAGAATATTAGAAAATGGAGGATCAGGTGCATGGTTTGCCAGCTGGGAAGATGCAGCGTCTGGCAGAAACTAAGTGTGCCGTCTTCTATAAAGTTCCCCACCAGGTTCCCAATGAGATCCATTTTATGTAAACGAGGCATCCAAATTGTTCTGTTTCTGATGGGTGCAAATCACGCGGTCTCAATTCATAGGCATTAGGTAGTATCTTGATTGGTTGTTATGGAGCAGTCATGATGGGTCATTTTAAATGCAACTGAGGGTATAATTGTATAGTTTGGATTGGATGGGGCAGGTCTCAGTCTGTTGGGCCAAAGATAAAACCAGGAACTCTCTTCTAATATTTGCCTCAGAGAGCTTAAGTAAGCAGGGCAGAGAGCAGGAAGCCAGAGCTCAGTCTGGGGTTCTTCCCTGAAAAAAGACTACTGTCAGCAGCTGGCCGCTAGACTCCTATTGATAAAATGTGCGCCCTCATTGGACTATGGGGAATCCATCTCAGCCTAGAGAAAGTTCATATTCCTTAACATCATATGAATCTTTCTTCACGGGATCCTCATTCTTAACTTTTGCGGGGGTCATGGATCCTTTGGAGAGTCTGATGTGAAAAGTGTGCACTCGTTTTCCAGGTACAGTATGTATGGGTGTGCACACCAACATGGTGCCTGTAATTTCAGGGCTCCTTGAACCCCTGACTGGTTCAGAGATCGCGTCTCAGAGCCCCTCCAATCGTTCGGTGTAGGTGGCTGCTGCTTCCCTCCCCCTGCTCCTGGGGCCACCTTGGAGGGCAGGGTTACCCTGGGCCCTGGGGCAGAGCTGCACCGGAGCTCCAAGACCTTGTTCTGCAGCTGCGGCTGTGCCCGAGGGGCCCCAGCTCCACTTCCGGCCAAGGACAGGCAGGGTGGGGCTGGCTAGCAGAGCGCTGCCACCGATGAGCTGGCTGATCCTGTGGTCTGTGTTTAATCTGATAAGAACAAGTTCCCGAGAGTCTGTGTCACTGTGGAGCAGCATCATCTGCGTCACTCTCTGAGTGACCTGTGCTCATGCCCCCCTCACATCCCTGACTCCTCTCACTGCTTGCATAACCCAGGGTCCCACCAGTCAACCACAGCTGTGCAGGTACTCAGTTGAGGCCATTGGGGGCATGCAGAAGGTTGCACTTGGCTGCCTTCTCTAGTCAGCCTGTCAACCACACTTCTTCATTATATTCGACTCCTTCACTATGTCTGAGAGATGCTGCATAGTCCAGCCTGATCACCAATATCTTGGGGTGTGGGGGAAAAGAGATATATTCCCAGGGACCATGGATTCTGCTCCCACAGTCACCAGAATGTCAGGGGGAGTCCTGATCACAGTAAAAGAAACCCTCCTATCTTGGCCTTTCTCTCTGAGGGGCACCACACAGGTGGATATAATTTCATTTCCCTCTTTTTGCCATCCTGTGACCGTAAGAAGGGGACCACTAATTTCACTCTGGTTTTGCTAATCAAGAAGCTGATCAGAGATATTGAGGTTCTTACTCTTGCTTAATAGCCCATGAGGGCAGAACTAGAACTGATGCCTTGTTAATGCAGCAAGGAGCTGCTTTACCAAATAACCCTGTGGTAAGCCATGAGGCATGACGCACATTATAGATGTGCGTGCATACCCCTGACCGAACACTGGAGAACATAGTAGTATAAAAACAAATGAGAGCATCAGTTCCCATAATGAGCATATGGCTAGCATTTTCCCAGTATAGGTTGGTAATAAATTGTGGTCGAAGTGGACCGTTTGTCATTGAGCCAGGGTGAAAAGTGTCCACTAATAGTGCTCTTTCTAGTCAATGACAAATGGCAGTTTCTGGGAGCAAGAGTCTCTGAATAAGCTGGAGACTCCTGCCATCCCAAAGCCGAAAGTAGAAGGGATGCTGTGAGATGATGGGTTCTTGCAGTCGGGATAGCCAAGGCAGTTCTACGGTGGTTAGGGTTACACAGGAACCATCGGTAGGACACCCAGGCGCTTATGGGCACGAGGACAAGCAGGAACACAGTTGCTGAGGGACAGAGCAAGAAAATGAGTCACTGACAGATTTCTGTATAGGTGGCTGCTGCTTCCCTCCCCCTGCTCCTGGAGCCACCTTGGAGGGCAGGGTTACCCTGGGCCCTGGGGCAGAGCTGCTGCATCGGAGCTCCAAGACCTTGCTCTGCAGCTGGGATTTGAGCTGTGGTCCTCTAGCAGCAGAGCTGAGGCTGTACTGCCTGTCTTCCCTTTGAAAGGCCACTACCTCAGCTCCCATATTAAGTATTGGGGGCAGCATTAATTGTGGTTGTTAAGGAACATCAGGCAAAAGAAGGATAAAGGCACACCCTGTAGTTCAGATTGAATTCTGGGGTTCGAGATCCAGGGAAACAAAACAGCATGGAAGCCAGGACTGTGACATCATGGAGCTCCAGTGCATGGTTCCTGCTTGTGGGGAAGGTGTGCCTGAATTTGAGTAGTCGGTGTCTGAACTCAGGACACATGGGTTCACCTTTGCTTAAATCTTCATGTTTTTCAGGTTTATTTAAAGACTTCCTTAGATTCTATGGCCTCCACATCACATTATGGTACACATACAGAACACACCTATATTTCTCATCCTATCTAATAAGAGAGCAACATGCAGATTAACCATCACTCTGTTTCACCCACAAGCCACACCCACCAAACAGTCAAGTATGCACAATAATCCAACCAAGATGGCTGCCCATGGAGAGAGCAAGAGTGAGGCTTGGGTTTCCTGGTGATGGAGGAAGCCAAGCTTTCTGCACACCCTGCCTGGCCCAGGCCTCCACTCTCGGCTACAAAGTTTCAATTATAGAAGATAAATAAATCCCAACAAAAATGGCAGCAGCCATGGAATTGGAGAGAGCAGGAAGCTCTCTGCTTCTGCCTGCTAGCTTTTCACCTGCCCTGGCTGGCCCAGGCCTGAACTCCAGGCTACAGAATTTCAGTTATAGAAGATAAATAAATCCCAAAAGAAATAGTTGCTGCCACAGAGTGAGCAGAAGGCTTGACTCCACTCCAGGCTACAAAGTTTCAATTGTAGAAGATAAATAAATCCCAGATATCAGGGCCTCTTCTTGGGTCGAGGGGTGGGGGGATGAGGGGGTGTGGTCGGCCTGCAGACCACCACAAGCCTCTCTCCCAGGCCGCCCCACGGCCCAAGGGAACTCCCATTCTGATCCGGAACACCCTTCAGGCAAGCCAGCTGACCCCCACCCATGCAGCAGGCCTCTATCAAGGGTGATATGCAGATTGACCATCACTCCAACACACAAGACAGCTACCCCCATGTGGTCAAAGATCCTGCCCCCATATGGACACAAGATGGCCACCACAAGATGGCCAGCAGGGGAGGGCAGTTGGGAGGGACCAGGCCTGCAAAGGAGGGCAGTTGGTGGTGATCAAGCCTGCAGGGAAGGGTAGTTAGGGGTGACCAGGCCGGCAGAGGAGGGAGGTTAGGAGTGTCTGGGCCTGCAGGGAAGGACAGTTGGGTGGAACTTAGGCCTACATGAGAGAGCAGTTGGGGGGGATCCGGCCTACAGAGGAGGGCAGTTAGGGGTGACCAAGCCTGCAGGGGAGGGCAGTTAGGGGCAAACAAGCTGATAGGGGAGCAGTTAGGCATCAATCAGGCTGGCAGGAGAGCAGTTAAGCATCAATCAGGCTGGCAGGAAAGTGGTTAGGGGGTGATCAGGCTAGCAGGCAGAAGCAGTTAGCGGCAATCAGGAAGGCAAGCAGGCAAGCAATTGGGAGCCAGCAGTCCTGGATTGTGAGGGAATGTCTGACTGCCTGTCTAGGCCCAATCTCGGTAGGATCTGGTAGGATCGGGCCTAAACAGGCAGTCGGACATCCCTTGAAGAGTCACAGATTGGAGAGGATGTAGGCTGGGCTGAGGGATACCTCCCCCCAGTGCATGAATTTTGTGCACTGGGCCTCTAGTTAAATATAATTGTTGAGCTGTAAAATATTTGAAAGGATTTTAACCATCTTACTTTTGGAATGATTTGGCTCTGACTAATTCATTGAATTTTTGATTGGCTCTGATTTCTTGGCAGTCATCTTATGCACCTAAGTATTCCTGTGAACTAAGAAAATCAAACCCTACCAAGTATTTTAAATACAATGAAATGTTTGTGGATGTTTAAATGAAACATTAATGAAGTTGACAATGTGACACCTTGTAGACATTTAATTAAATACTTGTCACGGAGGTTGATGTGGTATTACACAGACGTTTAATGGAATATTTATAGAGGTTGATTATGCCAAATTCATTTTGTATGTTGGAGGCCAGGCGTTTTTTCCAGGTCTCATTCATTTTTGTGGGCCCTGAGAAACTCACAAGGCTCTCAGTTAGCATTTTGCTAAAGTGCCAGCTATGGCACTGTGTGTGTTAATAATGTAGAATGGGATTTTTAAGGAAATGAGGTATCCAAAGCAATGGTGTCTCCTTTATTGAGCAGCTTCTCTATGACAGGATGACGTAAGGATTTCACCTGCACCATCACACTTAATCCTCACCATAGCCTGTGAGAACATGATGTTGTTATACCTATTTGATGGAACAGGAAATGGGGGTCACACAGCTGGGAGACCCGGGATTTGAGCCGTGGTCCTCTGGCACCAGAGCTGAGGCTGTACTGCCTGTGATTGGCTGCTACCTCAGTTCCCATATTAAGTATTGGGGCAGGATTAATTTTGGTTGTTCAGGAATCGGGGCAGATTTACAGAAAGAACTTAGAGCCAATAGCGAGAATCCAGACAGAGGGGTGGCTCCGTCATTATCTGACCCTTAGCAACTGGGAGACCTTAATTTTGACTTAAGATTTTTCCTTAGCATCTGGCTTCATGCCTTCTGTTAAAGCAAGAACCACTCCTGGAGCCCCTCTGTGCGAACAAGTAGGAGGATGTCCTTGGCTGGAAAGGGGATGAAGGAATGGTGTCCACAGGAGGATTATGACAACATGGGACTAGCTCCTGGGGGAAGGTGGCTGGCTCCTTGGAAAACGCAGGTACAGGTTGGAGGCCTGCTTCAGGGAGGCCCATCCTCCTTCAAGGGCAGTCACCTAATCTTTGCGGGCATTGGGTGGAATATGAGCTGCTTTCCTTTATTCGTCCAGTGTATTTGAAGCTCAGTGAGGTGTGCGCACATAGACACATGCACAGGAATGTACAAGGGCAGGATTGAGAAAGCAAGATGAAATCAAACAACCGGAGGTATAGAAATAGTTCTCCTTTCTTATGCCCTTTTCTTAAATACATAGTTCTTTCTGATTCCATTGGCCCCTCTTGGGACATGTAGAAGTGTGTGCTTTCCTGGTGAAGCAGTTGGGGTAGATAGGAAATCTATCCGTGTGTCCAGACGCAGTGACTGACCAGCTGCCTCATCTTTTGGAAGCTCTAATTGGAACCCATGTGTTTCTGACCTTCGATGTAGAGAACTGTTTAGGCAGGGGGCATGGTGGTTGAGAGAGGAGTAGCACCTTGCTAGTGTGAGTGGGACCAGTATAGGTTTTGTGGTCCACAGAGAATTTTGTCAGGAGTCAATGGCGATTAAAAGCGTTTTTGCAAAAATAAAGATTAACACAGACATCAAGATAGTGGTTATCTCTGAGGTGTGGGAATGGAACTCTATCAGGGAGGGGCACACAAAGGACTTCTGAGAAATGGGGCTGATAATGTCCTGTTTCTTAATCTGGATGGTGAGTACAGGGTTTCCACATAATTATTATTTTTAAAATGTTCACATATTTATATGCACATATATATATGTATATATATATATATAT